>JACYXH010000007.1:487500-640000 GCA_026745465.1 Lota lota | reverse complement strand
TGAGGACGTTGGTGATTTGCATGGTACTAAAACTGGCACGACACTGGTTCATCTGGACCACACTGGAGCCATGGTTCTGCTATTCAAAGAGGGAGCTGATGGTGGCGCCTTGTAGTCTGATGTTTGGAAAATACAAATGTATGTAAATTTGATTGGCTGACAGCTGGGACATCTCACGACGCACCTTGAAAAGGTGACATTAAAACAATTATGCACTGGTTAAAAAATAAACAGTTTCCATAGGCGCCACAAATAAATTGAGGCAATGGCAATGCAGATTTGTTTATATGGCACCCTTCAAACACAAAGTGAATTCAGGGTGCCTTACAAAGGGAGAACCGGCCAATCAATGAAAGTTAATGATTTACCAGTATTTAAGGGGTGCATATTGTTCCTGCCTTTAGACATATTGCGTGTTTTTTTTGTTTTGTTTTGAATGGAACCGTTGAGGTTACCTCCAGTCATTGCAAGTGCCACTCAGTCCATTCAAATGTGACGAAAAGTATAATCTAGAGAGGAAGCTAGAGTAAGGAGCTTGACTCTCACGGTCGCAAGAGAACATTGTGTTCCCGCATTGTTGTAGAACTGAAGTCCGACGACTGGTATTGGCTAATGAACAAGGTATCCTAACGAAGCTCTCTGCTGCCACCAAGTGGTAGCCTACAAAAGAGAAGTGACACATAAGTGACAATGACTTCGTACTAAAACTATTGGGTTTCTTCCCTGTACTTTGAGTGACTGTGCACTTGGCAAGCAACTAATTGTCAGTATGGGGATTTATAGTTTTCTGTCACCCAAACCGTACCATATTGTCCAGGTCAATTTGTAGGCCGACTAATATGTAATGTGTGTGCTGTGACGTTACAACTTACCAGGTTAAGAAAATAGCCTATAGATACAATACGTCCATACTATACAACACTATGTTAAGGTATATTTGCGCAATGTTTGTCTTTAGGCTATATGCGTTAACTGGGGCAGAGATACATTTGTTTAGAATATTTAAAGTTCACTGGAATAAAAGGAGGCCTACATCATCGCTGTATATTTTATTCTATGGACGCATACGTCTCACCTCTGTAGGTTACAGTTTTACTTATCCTATTGCAATATGTAGCCTGCTGTACTGTAGGCCTTTATATTTCAATCTGGTATTTGTTGATCGTTCTATGGACCATTCAATGACGATATTGAACTACTACATCGTACGATGCCGCCATCTAGTGGTGAACAAACATACTTCGCTCCAACGTCATAGCTGCAATTAAATGCGAAGGGACAACTTCATAATCAAAAGTGTTATTCCAATGTCCATAACATTCTGGATCCACGCGAAACAGTATTGCCTCCATGTTGGAACAGATAGCGCGTCCCCGCCTCGGAAGCGCATTTTTCAGGTCCGACCGGTTGAGAATTACGCCAATAGGCTTTTCTGGAAAGGAATATTTGCAGTCTGTTCTGTACACATTTAATTGATTAACAAATTAATGATGAGAAGAGTACAGGAAGATTCTTTAGGTCCATACCAATTTCAGAATGAACTTAATACACTATTTATCTACGCTGTTGTTGTTGATTAATTTCGCTTATAGCCTACAAGTGTAGGCTGCGTACACAAAATATGAATTAATGACCTGTCTCCGTATTCACTGTCTGCTCCTTCATCATCTGTCTCTGCGTTCACTGGAAATTGCCTTCGATTAAAGCCTAACATGAATAAATAATTAATGTAACCACTATGCTGCAATGTTTGGGTTACTATGATGTAATGTCTGACTTTCTCAGGTTGGGGAAGTCTGAGCTCTGAAATGAGATCCGATTTGGATCATTGACTGCATACAAATGGTCTACTTACTGTACTTATACTGTACTTAAGTCGCTTCGGATAAAAGCGTCTGCTAAATGCCCTAAATGTAAATGTCTAAAATTGCGTTATTTATATTGAAAATATGTACACGTACTTGGGCACACATTGGTGTGCTCTGAACTACAAAGTTAAGAAATTCTGCTAAGTTATTATATGCTTTACGCTAATTGTAGGTGTATTTGCTCACTGGTTGTGCCTGGGGTGAAATGTAATAACTGGAGCAGAGAGAGAGAGAGAGAGAGCAGTTTTATTTGTTTGAAATATTTATAGTTCACTGCCCGATTCAAAATGAACCTTACATCATCTCTAGAGGTTAAGGAATTTGTTTCTTTCCTGAAACTGACCTGACGGACAACCCTACATGGAATGAAAACGGGCAAATAATGCCACTGAAAATTATAAGTAGGGATATGTACAACTGCCAAAACTCCCTGGTGACGTCGCCTTAAAGCATCTTGAATGGCTTCCAGTTTCAAGTCACTTAACATCATTTTCTCCCACGGCAAAAAAAAAAACATATTATATTTACCCCCTTATCTTACCACTGTGTGCGCGCACACGCACACATACACACACACACACACACACACACACACACATACACACACACACACACACACACACACACACACACACACACACACACACACACACACACACACACACACACACACACACACACACACACACACACACACACACACACATTCCAGTCATGAACAAAACTACGGGCCGCTTAAGAACGTACCATCATCACATACATAGGGTGTGTAGAAAAACACCACGACATAACCTACATACATTTTTTCTACCACAAATATGTACACGTTGCTTTTCAGAATACATGCATAGATGATTAAAGGTTTTTATTTCTTTTTGGGGTTTTAGGAAATAGGCTTGCTGATAGTCTAGGATAGAATTGAAGAACGTCCCCCCCCCACCCATCCTTCCCAAATATATTGGGCTCGTCCATGCACTGCCATGTTGAATGGAAGTAGCTGGGCTAACTGGCGGCTGGACTTCCAAGGAAAAGTTACCTGTTTTCCGTCTTCAGTGGGCTGACACTGCAATTGTTCATAGCATTTCCGCGATAAAGGGGACATAGTAGTGCTTTTACTAAACTGCACGTTCATTTCGACACCAAGGATCTTGCAGAACCGCTGGGGTGGGGGTGGGGGGGGGGAGAGAAACAACGAACCCGACCCAGAGTCACGTCAATGTGAGGAGTCCTGTCGGAAGGCCCGAATGACCGCAACAGGACGGTTGTTTATTTCTCTTTTCGGCGGGGGTGGGGGGGGGGGGGGGTGCTTCGGATATTGAGTTCAACCGTTGGCTAGAAACGTGTATTATTCCCCGTCAACCATGAGTGGACACCCGTCGCAGCGGCGGCAACCCAACGCGGGCTCCCTGCTACTGACACACCAAGAAAACGAGTGTCTTTTCAACCACCTCGGCAGGAAATGCATGGTAAGTGATCCCAAGCGGAAAACACACAAGCCCAACCGCCTCCTTCAGCACGGCGGACGCTCTCCCGTTCCCCCCGTCGCATTACTCCCCGATGCGTGAGACCGAGCTTCGATCCGTCGTGGTTGTGCGTTGTGTTTTACGAGCCGTCTAAAAGCAGACCGTTTTTTGTTTTTTCTTATTATTTTGAACAAGTCAGGGGAACTCGGGAAGACGGACGAGCGAGGCAGAGGGTTCACATCCCCGGCTCGGTCAGGAACGGTACGTGGAGCTGGAGAAGGCATATGGGACAGTTGGCATGGCTGGTATCTACCTGGAAAAGCCAGTCAGGAAATCCTTGTTCTCTGCTCTCCCCGTGGGGGGGGGGGGTGGGGGTTTAACACGTGCGATTTAGGATCGAAAGGTTTTAGAGCTGGATGACCCCATTAAACAGTGGTCGGAGGAAATCCTTTTTGCATGTTTTAAAAACAACACAGGCCAACCATTGGGTGGTTACGTGGAGATGCAGAATGTCCCGTCTAGCCACAGCGTGTTTTGGACTTTCCATGCAAAGTAGGAGTCCTGGAACTCCCATTAGCAGTCGCGTCGCTGTCACGATTCAACACTATGCGTTGGATAACATCGACGATATTTTATAACGCGTTTAGAATCGTTTGTTGAGGCTGTCGTGTTTGTGCATAACGTCATGCGTAGTGGGGAATGCATTGAACATTTGCAACGTCAACCACTATGTTGCAACGCAGCTGGTGCTGATGCATACTATGCTGATCGATCATAGATTCGATCATAGTCGAATCATAGTATTGACATCATGACTATGACATTTGCCCACGTGTGCAATGCTTCTAGTGCAATTAATGAGATGTTACACACCAATTGACATGATATTGCTCACACTGCATCTAGAATACAAACATCTCTCAGAAAGTTACACAAACATGTTTATAAACCCCAAAACCAATGTTTGCTGCTCTTTATAGCAGACTTCCTACTATATTGTGATATTTAATTGTAAGGTTATATAACATGTTGCTTAGGCATACACAGTGGTTTTGTGGGAGACTTGGAAGTGTTTTTTGCACTATTCCAATATGTTTGTCTTAATTGTAATTTAAACACCTCAACACACATTGTTTAAAAGCTAAAGCTAGGGAAGCCGTTATGTTATGGGCACAGTGTTCCAGCTTCATGGCTTGTTGCATCAGTCCTCAATGCTCGCTGCAGCTTTTCCCCCTCCAGCTTTTGGAGATGGGCTGTAGTATATTGGGTAGGAGTGTAGTGTCCCGGCCAGGAAGCTGCTTGATTTGTTCCTCCGTGTTCGCGGTGTAATGTGGAGGAATCCCTCAGCAAGACGCCTAACTGCATCTGTATATGCTTTGGGATAAACGTGTCTATTTTAGTTAAAAACTTTATCAAGTTCTGTTATGCTACTGACAAAATCAGTCACACCATTGGAATGGTAATGACCAGGACCAGGACGCAGCGCTTCTGTTTTGGTAGGGAATAAATCAGTCCAATAAAACGGTATCAAGTTATGTATGGTAGTGATACACATTCCGTTACTAAGTACTGGAATGGTGATGATTCATTTGCTTCTGGTCCCACTTCCTCTAAGTGATCATAGTGGTGGACTCTGAAAAGCAGATATGCATCAAGGATGCGCGACAGCCCCTTCCTCCTGTGCCATGTTGGCCTTCCTTTGTTCAATCACATGAAGTAATGGAGGGACATACAAAGTCAGTCGTCTATAAGCTTTCTCCTGCTTCATAGGTGAATTAACGATCCACTGTTGGGTGTCCTAGCACCTGTAGCTGAGCAAACATGTTAACTGTTGATGGCAAGGGATTTAAATGTAACACGGAAAAACGTGGTGTGCTGACATTTCAGTTGATGTGCTAAGTAGCAGAATATATGTAGGCTGAAGTCAAATGTATGCCATTTTGTGAATGCTTTTATCCAAATTGTCTATCAATGCCTTGAGTACATGCATTCTTGGCATGGGTGGCCCAAGGAGGAATCGAACCCCTAACCCTGTTACTTCCATGCACTAGTTTAGCAGGACAGGATCACAAGAAGAAAAAGAAGCCGAAAATACAGTCAAATTCATCATGTGACTTGTAATATAGTGCGGTGTTGTAATATAGTGTAGTGTTGTACTGCAGCATGCAATGAATGCATGGCTTAACGTAATTGTTTAACTTAAATGTAAACGTCTTCACTAGCTATGCTGCACAGCCATTGCATAGACGTGCACTGTCCTCTCAAAGGTGTGTCTCTGTGTAACACTTCCTGGTGACGTTATCACTCAGGTACTCCGGCTGTCAAGTCATTCAGCGTGTGAGCCAGGCCAGAAAATTCCAGACAGTCCTTGACTGTGTGTGTGTGTGTGTGTGTGTGTGTGTGTGTGTGTGTGTGTGTGTGTGTGTGTGTGTGTGTGTGTGTGTGTGTGTGTGTGTGTGTGTGTGTGTGTGCGTGTGCGTGTGACGGGACCGTTTGACAGCGTGAACGGTGTATATTTGCAGGGTGCTGTGTTTGGTTGGTGCCGCATATTTACGTTTAGTAGGGGGGGATTATTGCAATACAGGTAACATATGCCTACTTCGTCACCCCACCCATCCTATTAAACAAAGAACAAGACCTAACATATAGGATCTTCCAATGTGTCCTGTCCTTGCTGCCTGGTGTGGCACTCGTCTGGTGTGCGACCCGCTTTCACCTGAAGCTCGGCCGTAAATGTACAGCGCTTTCGCGTCCACCAAAAGTGGATGCGAAAGCCACTGACTTCCTCCATTCAGCACGTACTTGTGGTGCTATCGATTTTTTGCTTTTCTTTATTTTTTTTGAAGCTTTATTCCAATAAAACGCGTGTTGGCGCCAAGTGAACCGTTTCAGAATTGTAAATGGGATAAAAGAACGACGTCAACCAATGTCGGCGTTGCGTCAGGCCCCGTTTCCAAACGTCCCATGGTGCCGCTGGACAGGTGCATGGAGGCGCATCACCACTATTACACTGTTTGGGGAGAACCATCGTTTTGGATTTATCTTTCACTGGCACCGATGCGGCCTAGGGGGAAAAATGACCTCACATCCATAATGTTTTCCTAGGTTGCGCCCTGCTTACCTCAAGATACCCACAGGGTACCTTGAGTTTATGTCTGTCTTTGTTGTCATTGGATCAATGCCCGTCCATTGCCCTTCAGGGCAGCCACTAATGATCGTGATGATAGTCAATTCTGCTGGTGATTATAGCATAACGGGACATCCCCAAAGCGATCACCTGCTTGGTCGCCAAGTCAGGCTGCTTTGAATTACATTGTCATTGCAATGCACAATCTTTGTCTCTACAAAAACCAGATACTGCAACCTTTGAGTATTTTAATTGTTGATTTAAAAGTATTGATTCTCTGCGACACATACATGCAGCTTTTAAACTTTGAGGATCAGACAACCATGATGTGGTCAATATCCACAAATCAGCTAAATATTCATATTAAGAACTCTATGAAATAGGCATCGGCGTGCCCTCTAGAGGGGAAGGCTAGGTTACGTAGCAAACGGATTCAACTTCACAAAGAGACAGTGGCTACAAAATCACCTAAAACCAAACCCCAAACGCGGGGAGAGACGGCGATGGAGAGATTCTCATTGCTATTCCTTGTGCTGTTTTGGCCATCAGCAACACTCAGTGTGTGTGTGTGTGTGTGTGTGTGTGTGTGTGTGTGTGTGTGTGTGTGTGTGTGTGTGTGTGTGTGTGTGTGTGTGTGTGTGTGTGTGTGTGTGTGTGTGTGTGTGTGTGTGTGTGTGTGTGTGTGTGTGTGTGTGTGTGTGTGTGTGTGTACAGACTGCCTGATCAGCAGTCCCCTTGTATAGGAAGTTCCCTGGCCCACATCCTTGGGTGAATTCTGCTGGAGTGGTGGAACATGACTCTTCTTTTCCTCCTATTTTCACCTTCCAGATTCCCTTTTGTTTTTCTTGCTTGCCTTGCTGTTCCTTTTTGCCCCTGTTCCTACTGTGAACTACAATTTAGCCGTTTAGCAGATGCGTTTTTCCAAAGTGACTTGCTGTAACTTCAAGATACAAGTCATGAAGGAGCAGGTAGAGGTTAAGGCATCTTGCTCAACAGTGCCTACAGGTAGACATTGGGGATCGAGCCTGATACATTTCGGCCGGGAGTCGAGCCCCCCACAGCCATTAACACCATCCTGCCCCTCGTTATTCTTCCAAGTTCGCCCCTTAAATATAAACAGCCCTGCTATTTATGGCCTGATTCGACAAAGATGTAATCTCCCGATGGAGTCGTGGGAGGGGAACAGATTGCTTCTGTTGTTGAGGAGCTTGCCAAGGCACTGACGTAATCACCCCTGAGCTTTTTCTATCCTTTTTTCTTTTGTCTCCTCACCTTCTATTTACAGTACACATGGTCATGCTCAAGGTTGGCTTTTTGCAAATATAAGGGGGAACAAAGTTTTATCATTTAATAATTGAACAGGCAATGTTGTTTGCAAGGGGCCAAGTCTTTGTATGTGTTTTTGATGTGTTTTTGTTTATGAGGTTTTAGATAATTTTGGATGTATATGTTTGGGGAAAAACAAGTTGGTTATTGTATGAGGGATCAGCGAGCTCCATAGAGAAGGGATTAAGGTGTATTGAGGGAGAGGTTGTAAGGAGGACTGGACTGTAATGACTAGTCGGGTCAGGGCAGGCACGCCACGTGTCGCTTTTTGATGACCGCATAAGCAAGCGCTCCTCACCCTGAGGCCTTGGGTCCTGTCGGGAGCAATCAGAGCTCCGAAGGCAGATGGACCGCCCAAGGCTACAGAACCAGGGAGCCATCTCTTAAAGGGAAAACACACAACTCTAAATAACCGGATCATCATTGCAAGAAATCTAGCCCTGCCGATAATGGTTATGGGGCAAGATGAATTTGCTCCAGCCAGACCATATCGTGATTCATACAGTGAGATAAAAACTCGTAGTGTCATTACATTAGACTTACCATCCTCCAGGCTTTTTCTTTTCATAAAGCTACTTATAAACTTCTACTGGATGTCCTCTTATGCACAGAAGTATCTTCTCAAGATCATCACAGCATTATGTCCTAAAAGCATCTGGCAAATCGGGAGACCAAGTCCCTTGGGATACGGATGTGGACCAAAGACTTCCCAGTTTCTGCCGCCTTGTGACGAGTTGCGTTGCTCTCACTCTGCCTTTCATCTTGAGTTAACGAGTTACTAATTGAGAGAGTTAATGGCGTTGGAAACAGGACCCTCAGTGTGAGAAGTCTCTTATTAAACTAGCCAGACTCAGATCTCTGGGCCTCTCATTCACTGCACTTTTGCGTGTAAAGCGTGTTAGACCATATCAAAGAGAAGGTCGTAAGAATTGTCCCTGCCATTTTCCAGGAAGTCATTCCAGATGCAAGTGAATGAAGGTTTAGGCTCATTCATAGCTAGTTTAAGTTGATTTCAATTACCTTTTTAAAACATTTTGAAATGTGCTTATTAATTATTGTTCATTTTTAAACTGTCATAATTAAAAAAAGAAATCTTGTTTTGCACCTGTAAATCCGAGTGTGCGTTACAGAAGGATGAGTCACTCTTCCGTGAGGGGTGAGGAAGTGACGCTCAAACTGCTGCCCACTCCTCAGCATGCACTGCTGCACTAGGAGAGCTCAAGTCGTTCTTCACGTCGTAGCTGTTTGGCTAACCGTGCTTCCCTCCACCTCACATAAGGTGTGGTGCCTTGAGGTGCTCACGGGGAGCGGTGCGTCATAGGCTAATGCTAGGAGAAGAAGCTATTGTCGGTTGACGGTTGTCATTTGACTTGGTGAAGAGTAGGTTGACGCAAAGGCTATAGGAATGCCAATCTGTGCGCAATGAAAGTGTCTTTATGTCACAGTGATGCGGATGTTTGAGATGCCCACATCATGAGCAGGCAGAAAGGCTTCACACATGCCATGTTAACTGTGGTGTCCTTACAATGGGGAATGTACTGATGTATTGGCCCACGAGTGTTATCGGACAATAATGGTATGTTAAAAATGTGCATAGTTTCACTCGGTAGGCCAGTCGAGGAAGGGCAAATGTGTTTTACATTTTTTACTTTTGAAAATTATAGGAATTAGTAGTGTACCATCTCTGTGGTCTTCTAATTAACAATCAAACAACAATAATCTTTATTTGAATCACTGTTATTGGAGTTCTGTAAACCACTGCCATAGTGGATTCTTAGGTTTGATACTTGAAAGCTACTTCTGAGCAGCCTGCTATTGTTAAATATAAACGTGAATGGAGGCTCTTAATGTTGTTATTGGTCTAATCAAGCCACAATACATTCGTCCATGTGTAAATTCGATTTGTAGTTTTGTAATTGGAACTTGGGAACGACTCAATCAATGTTCTTGATATTAAGATTACTCCCTAGATGACTATAGCTTTTGCGATTTGGCTTCAATGCTCCACTGGAATACTGTGACTAAGCTTAAATATTTAGTCATAGATAAGTATAGAATGCTGTAATATCAGTTTATGAGAATTAGTCACTCATTGGTCATCATAACCAAATGACTAATATTTCTTACTTTTGTTTTCTACAACTTATATTTGTTGAGTGAAGCAATCATGCTCCAAACTGAGAAATTGCCAACACGCTCTAGTCATGCCAACAAATGAAATTAATGGTGCAGTCTATAGGCTACTCCCAAGAAGAGAGGATGTCATTGTTAGGACATTTCCTTCCTTCCTCTTATCATTCAACTAAGTGACTAACTGTCAGAGCAGGACTCAACGGTGTCCTACTCATCCGATTGGTCGGCTATGCGCCTACCAGTGAGGGGTTTGCTAAAAGTATGAATCAAAACCTGTGATTAAGAGAGGCAATGAAATGGGGGTTGATCAATTTAGATGAGGATATTTTTTTTTTAAAGCTATAGGGTTGTTTTAAAAAGCCGCTATGTGTCATCAAAATATAAATGCTTTTAAACAACAAATGGTGCACGCAAACAGTCCAACTCATCCCCCATCTTCTATGTTTTCTTTTCTTGACTATGTCCCCCAGTGACATAGACCCCTACCACACACGTTACTTTTCCAGTTGGACCCCTTTGGTCAGCTTTTTGGGCCCGTGAACACCGCCCAGCTTCCCAAGCGTGGACCGTCAGGACGGGCGTCGGTTTCAGCACCCCAATGTGTGTACCTGAAACGCCCTCAGGCGTTGTTTTGCGATGACAACGTGATGTGGAGTGGTGTTTCTCTCACTTCAGCGCACTCCGGCTGTCGTCACTCTCCTCTGAATGCGGACGACTTCATTGACGGTTATATGCCGCCCCTTGCCAGTACTGTACAGCTTTTATTCTTGGCATGTGTGAACATTGTGATATGGCATGTGTGGCCATTGTGGCTTTGTAGCATATTGATTGACTGAGCGCTGTCCCTGAGAGGGAGTGCCACTTCTGCATTCTACACGGCTGCAGGTAAACGTGTTGTACTGATGTACCGACCACCTGTTCTGTTTGCTTGTCGGTATCCATGAAATGACATGTTGCTCCATCAATGATTCACAACGCCCCTGACTAACCGCCCGTGGCCAGAGACAGATGGACTTGGGGGGGTGGGTCGACCATTCTCTGGAGCAACGGGTATCCTTAGCGTTTCTACTACTTCTGGTCCAGACACAGTTTAATATGTTCTGTGCAGTCGCATTAATTATCCCTTTTATTAGGGGGACAGGAAAGTGGAGTGGCTACTTGGCACGACGCCTAACCCCAACCTGCTCCTTAAATGACCCGTATCTAAATCCACTCTAAAAAAAAGAAGAAGCTTCATCTGAATCACTAAATGGTAATGGGGCATCTTGGTCCTGCCACAGTCAACAAGGGCTGGAGGCTCGCATCTCAAGCCATCACGATGTGTTCACGGTCTCTGGTTGTCCTTTCATTGATCTCAACAGTCTGTCGGATTTATTTGTGACCTGCTGACTGATCGCGGTCACGTCTTGCTCAAACAGTTCTTTCTTCAGACGCGTGACTCAGTAGGCTGTGACCAAACCCCCTGTGCTTCTTTAAACGAGTGCCTCATCATGTTCACCTCGATGGGCTTCAGGTGTCAACATGTTTGTTCTGGTTTTCATGTGCCTGGGATCATTTCATAATGCTCAAATATTTGATTCAGTGAAATATGATTACATTGTCAACTCCACTGTGTCTAAACAGTCAAATTAGCCGTTCTCTGTAGCTCGCACAAAGCTACCGATGGCGTTTGCATATTGAAAACACAACCCATGTTTCCTACATCCATGGTTATTATTGATGCCTCACAAGAACAAATCCACATCGTCTGCATGTTGGATTGTCCTAGTTGCAATAAATTATAATTTTACCCAAATGTAGCATATTGCCATATGACTTATTATTTATTTTGGTCTTGCAATGTTTCCAGCCGAACCTCCTAAACGCCTGTGGTAACAACTTTCAGACCATTGGTTTATTTATGTCCTGTGAAGCATTACAGAAGGACGCTTTAAAGTGAACTAATCCAGAATGCTAATCCAAGTGCAAAGTGTTCTGATACTCATGTTTACTGTCCGTAAGTGGCCATTACCTAATGTAAAAAAGTAATAAAGGCACGTAGTCATTAATGAGCAGGTGTGAGTTAGGGCATCTTGCTCAGGGATGTCTGAAGGTTTGGCTGCAGACATTAGGGTTCAAATCCAGACCGGAAGTCCCAGCGCCGCTAACCAGTAGCGGACCAGCCTGCTCTGTCACTGATGGCACCGCAGAGGTTGAACTTTGAACCTCCATGTCTGTCTTGTTTCTCCAGGCGCTGGCCTCTGCGGTGGTCCAGGTCTTCACTGCCGACAGGGGCTCTGGCTGGACCAAGAGGAGCTGTGGGGTGGCGTGTCTGGTTAAGGACAACCCCATGAGGTCCTACTTCATCAGGGTCTTTGACCTCAAGGTGGGTCCTCCTCCCGATGAACCTCCAGGAGCTGAGCCACCCCCCCCCCCCCCCCCCCGCGCCACATTCAGCGGTTTGAAAAGAACATGTGTAGGACATTTGGCGGATGCTTTGTCCTATCGCCCGTATACTTTCTATGTAGAGCGTGGTATGACATGTGTCTGGCAGTGTTACTGCTATGCTCGCATTGTTAGCACATAAGTACTATTCCTGGTTAACCGCTACCCTAGCATGGGAATGCTCAACCAGTGGCAGTGGGAATTCCAGGCTGTACCAGTTGAGCTAGAGAGGACCACTTAATGGCTGCTATATCCTCATGCTGCTTTTTTTTACTCGAGTGAATCTTGTTAAAGGTTAAAAAAGAAAAATCTCAGCTGCCACTGTAATTATTTAATTTCACAATTTCAATTCTGGTTTGACAACCACATGACCATTCGAAATAAAATGGGGATGGACATGTTGTTGTTAAGGGCGGGCAAACCAAACACGTTTCGCCGGTCGATGTGGCCATTTATCGTCTCATTCCTCTATCCACAGGAGGCCAAGATGACCTTCGAACAGGAGCTGTACACTAACTTCAACATCAACACGTCCAGGCCCTACTTTATCACCTTTCCTGGGGATGTAAGTGGAGTGCTATCGCTTGTGTTTCCAACTCTCCTATTCTTCTCATGTTTAGGTCCGATTAGACTTCAGGAAGTATTGTTTCACAGTAACGACGTCGTGCTGTACAGTAGTGATGTAGTGTTTTACATTAATGAGGTCATGCCATACCAGTCATGTTCTGGTCGGTTGGTCAATTGGAGGGTCGATATGCCGCTTGTTTGACCCAACTTTTCATTGGTCATTGGTCTCCGTGTTGTCTGCAATGTCTCCAGAATTGGCACCTTGGCCCGCATCGCAGCGCCATCCGTTGGGACGCATCATATTAAACACAGAGCAGTAACTGATATTGAATCGTCCGACGTGTGCTGTCTCTGTACGACGCGATGCTGCGCGGCTCATCTGGTGCGTCACCCGCTTTACGTTGAAGCACCGATGCAACCGAGGCGGACTCTGCCCAAGAGTGGATATGAAACCCACTGACTTCCTCTAAACGGCACTAATGGGATATTTAGGCTGCCAGGTAGAGCAGAGTGCACTCTGTCCGATTTGAAGTTCATCCAGAGATGACCTGCAGATTTTAGTTTATTTCCCCCCCCCCCCCCCATCGACCAATCGATTGTTCGTAGAGTTTGTCGAATTTCCGTCTAACCCTATACTTTGTAGTAGAAATGTCGTGTTTCACATTAATGGTGTTCTGTTGTACAGTAGCGATGTGGTTTTTACCAATAATGAAGTGATGCTTTCATAGTACAAATGTCGTGTTTCACATTAATGATGTTGTGTTTAAGAGTAGTGATGCTGTGTTGTACAAAAATGATGTTATGTTGTGTGCTATGAAATTCGATACCAAACTAGATTGATGATTATTAATAATCTTATCTGCTAGGACGATTGGAGAAACATCTGGTGCTAGTCAGTCAAGTCAAATGGATAAATATGAATAGTGATTAATTTTTATTCTTTGTATTTTAAATCTTTGCTACTACTCTTGACTGGCCTGCTGGTAAGGCTGTTTGGTTAACCTTTTCAAATGAGAGAAAGGAGAATACTTTATATTTGAAACAGCCACACCAAATGTGTGCATGTGTATACTGCAGCGCTCATTGTCATTACAGTAGTGGTCATTCATCCATCGTGCACTATTTCGTCTTTACATTAAGTCATTTCTTTCTTTTATGAGGGCGGTTGAATACCCACCATTTCCTGTCCATAGTGGAAATCAAAGTGTGTGTGTGTGTGTGTGTGTGTGTGTGTGTGTGTGTGTGTGTGTGTGTGTGTGTGTGTGTGTGTGTGTGTGTGTGTGTGTGTGTGTGTGTGTGTGTGTGTGTGTGTGTGTGTGTGTGTGTGTGTGTGTGTGTGTGTGTGTGTGTGTAGACCTGTCAGGTGGGCCTGAACTTTGCCAACGAGGAGGAGGCCAAACGCTTCCGGGCCCAGGTGACAGACCTGGTGGGGAGGAGACAGAGGAAGTCCGGTGAGTGCTGAACATATCGCCTTATACGTACACTCCTAGCGCTTGCACTTCGCCTAATCACAAATCCTCACGCTGTACTCAGCCACCCATCCAATAACGTCTAAACCTCACACTTTAGGTTTTAGTTTCTATTATGAGATGAAGAAATATTTAATTGGTTTTAACCGGAATCATTCAATGTACGTGAGTCAGTACACTCATTTACATTAATTACTTAGTATAATTAGTAGCTATAATATGAGTCTTTTTTATTTTACTTTGCTGGATCACACTAGAACATTTAAACTGACAGCATTACATACAAGCTATGTCACAATATATCAGTAATAATCATTTTGAATCCACATGTTATTATTAATATATTGCCCGACTCTATTGCTTTTGCCAACAACAATCCTTTCCAGTCCACCTTAAACCTTCCACAAACTGCCTCGGTTTACTAATCTAACGTCTCCCAAAACATTCCTGCCTAATCACATTTCTGAATCTATTCTGTCTTGTTTGCAGAACATACTTGTCATTACTCTAATTCCTGCTGATGGAAAAGAGAAACCCACTAGTGGTTCTAGTTGAATTATAATTTGTTTTATCAAATTAAAGTTGCATTGTGTAACATTTTTCTAGTAGCGCGAAGCTTAAAATGAGCTGGACATATCTGTAGTCAATGCTGAGCCATAGAGCTTTATTTGAATATAATACTGTGTGTGTGCGATTAGTTCTTTATGCCCCATGTGATATCAAAGCGCCAAATCTGTGCAAAGCGGTGTCTCCAAAAAATCTCAGTTCTTCGTGCCTGATTTCAAACAAAGCAGCCATCTCTTCCTCTTCTGTTACTCGCTTCCTCAGCGGCTGATTGCGTTGTTGTCGCACCACCGTTCCCCTCTGCCTAGCCACCAGGGTCGGGCTCACAGCTACACAAAAATTGTGTGTGTGTTTGTGTTGCCCCCATCCGCTCTACAGGGCAACCCCGGTTATTTCTTTTATCTGACTGTGTCGGCCTTCTCGGACCTAGCAACCGTTTGCTTACTATGTGACTTACCTCACCGACATGAATTGTTATTGGGTTAGAAATGATGCTTGTGGATGGAAACCTTTTAACGGTGCCCGAAAGTGTCTATACTCTCATTAATACTCCTCTGCTTGCTCGCCTCTCCAGGCAAACCGTCTCAATGCGTGTCTTTCACAAACTGGCCAAATGAATCGATCAACTTTCTCTCTTTATATAACCAAGTGGCATCTGATGATATCCATGTAACACTAAAGCTTCAAGCTAATACACGCTCATCTCCTCTTCATTAACACCACTCCTCTCCGTTGTCTCCAAGCCGGTGATGCAATTAAATCATTTTGTCCTGTGTTCACAGAAAAAAGACGCGACCCTCCAAATGGTACGTTATTCAATGTCTTATCACCTTCACTACCTGGGGTTCCTTCACTGGCTCACTGTACAGTTATCTCACTTAAAGGCTAAGGTGGTTGTCTGGGGCGTCATTGCATTCAAACGCATTCAGTGGTGCACGATTTGGGGATAAGTGAAGCGATGTCAAGTGCAGTATCAATTTAGATAAAAATGGTTATTTGCTATCTTAAGTACTATGCGTAGTTATATTTTAACTTTAATATTTGAATGATTGCTGATTAAATAGAATCATGTTTATTTTGATGGAAATTATAAACATTATAACGTAAAAGGGAAGTTAAGCTTCCCAATCGCACAAGTTTCTGTTCAGGCAACATAATCAGCATTGTGACTTTTTGGACCAGCGTGAATCTCTTTTTGAATTACCCCCCCCCCCCCCCCCCCCCCACCACCACCACCTTTTTAAGCTTAATTGAAATTAATGGCAGCGTTGATTGACTAGATTGAAAATCAGTTTGAACAGGTTATTCGATTTTCCATTTGACAATCCTCGTTTAAGCTTCGTCAGCCTTCTATCCATAATCTCAACTCGTACCTTTCAAAGTCCTCAAAATGTTGTGATTTCAGATAGTGTTATATCGCATCAGGTAGCATATGTCACTGGTGTCAACTGCCTGTATGTCTGCCAGTGCTTATAATCCTGTTTGCTGGCTGGTGTGGACTAAGCATTTAAGGCATGTATGGTATAGCGAGTATAAAGCGGTAACTGGTTTAACTTAACCTACCCCAAGCTTTCAGTGTCTGTTTGTCTTCCTGAGTCTCTCTCTCTCCACCTACCATACTGTATATGGGGGACTATAATTTGGGGATTATTGGAGGTGATAAAATAGTTGTCACACATGGTGGTTTTAATAAGCTCATGATACTTTTCTCTGCATGGAAGAGGTGTTTGGTATAGTAGCCTAACTAAAAATGGTAACGGAAGTGAAGGAAAGCAGAGATAATGAGATGCGAAATGGTAAGTATACAGAATGGTACAAATACTTCATGTAATTATAACAGTTGGCTGTTTTCTTTTACGTTTACACAACTTCTACTTCTCCCCCAATTAACTGACTATGCATAGTAATGCCATTACTGATTTATCAGCACTAATTAAACATCATCAACCTAATGCTAGACTGCATTCAAACTGTCTCTTAGCATGTTCTCAAATGGAGTAATGGCATTTTAAAATATATCAAATTTGGACAATCAGTCCAGATATATTATTATCATAGAGGTATCATTATCTGATGTCATTATCATAGAGGTTTTTTGTTGATACCAGACATAAATGAGAATTAAGTTGAGTCATTTCTATCGTGGGAATGATCTTGTGAGAGTGAAACACTTAAAACCTCTTGTTCTAGCAAAGCAGTTTAGTTGATTTGATTCAGCTGAATGAGAGAACACACACACACACACACACACACACACACACACACACACACACACACACACACACACACACACACACACACACACACACACACACACACACACACACACACACTGCATCGTAACGATGCGTCTGTGTTTTAGTAATTTGCGTGTTGGTCGCAGAGGGTATTTCGTTGTTGAGTTATGTCACCGTCGGCCGACTATTTTTTCTCACGGCATGAAACTTTGTTTGGGTTGAATCAGGGTTAGCAATGATTCCGGTAATCCAAACTTTTTTGTTGCAGTTGACCCAAACTAGTTTTTTTGTTGCAGTTTTAAACCTGGTTATATGTCTTATACGATCATCAACCTAGGACGTCTATTCCATTCAGTCACTGTTACTAAAATGAGACCTTCGTTTAGAAAAAAACAGCAGAGAAATCCTGTGTTTTTTTCCAGTCTCTGCCATCCAGTTAGTGAACATTCCACTCTGCTGTGGCGTTCTCTCTGTGACACCTTGTAGTGTACACTCCTACGTCACGACGAAGGGTCACCCGCGGTGAGCTATGTGTGTATCTCCGTCTGGGCAAGGCTCATCTTGATTTGGATATCGGTGTTCGAGAGAGGGTTAAACCTCTTGAATACGGTGTGTGTGTGTGTGAGACGCAGTTCATATGCATCATCGCTCATTATATCAATACACAACGACGGCGTTAGTTAGTATCTCAAAGTAGGCGTGGGTCGTAACCAGGGGACTAACATGCCCCCCCCCCCTTCATAGTACTCTTAGCCCAAAACCGTTTGAATTTGAGCTGAAAAAGGGACTTTACTCACACTTTGCCCTTTCCTGTTATTCCTAACTATGATTGGGTTTTCATTGTCCTCTTTTGCCCCTCTCGTATTCTCTTCCCTTAATCTCATCCTCTCTCTCTCTCTCTCTCTCTCTCTCTCTCTCTCTCTCTCTCTCTCTCTCTCTCTCTCTCTCTCTCTCTCTCTCTCTCTCTCTCTCTCTCTCTCTCTCTCTCTCTCTCTCTCTCTCTCTCTCTCTCTCTCTCTCTCTCTCTCTCTCTCTCTCTCTCTCTCTCTCTTATATTTATATATATATATATATATATTTATTTATATATCCATATAAAGGAGAGAAAGATACTTCTAGATTTAGAAACCGCACAGATTAACATGGGATTACACGCAGACCGGTTTAAATGGTTACGTAAAATCCAGCCACAGAATTATTTGCTTGGATTAGATCTATTTTGTGTGTGTGCATGAAGAGAGAGGGAGAAAAGGGGGAGCTTGTGTGAGAGAGAGAGCATGTTTTGGAGATAAGGGTAGGACATTGTGGGCGGGGGAATGGAAGGACTGGGACCCAATCACGTTAACCTGGAGATGCTCTCCGATGAAATGCCCCAAAGACACTCCAACAGAGACACCCAAACCAAACGGACACCCAAACAGAATAGAAGACAGAGGGGCGAAGATGCAGCTATTCAGGCAGCGGTAAGAAGATTAGGACATATGGAGAACCGCACGCCAATGGAAGGAACAAGAGGAGATCAGAAGACCTAGTCGGTGCCGAGATGGCCTTAACCAACTCCCAGCACCACTTTTATTTTTATTTTGGACGGGGTCAGGATCGTCACAGATAACCGAGTCACTTCACCGAGTCGCCATGTGAGAAGATGCCTTTTGGTGTGTTGGTATTTGCCCCATCAGAGTTTGGTCTCTCGACTTGTGTCTAGCACACCCTGGCTCAAACGTTCTTGGATCTCGGATCTCTAAAGCAACGAGAGCTGATGGTGTTTGCAGTCGAACCATGAGGCTTATTTTTTCATTTTGTTCTGCTTCTGCTGGCAGATCACAGCTGAGGACAAAGTAGGATTTATTTCCTGTACAGACCAGCCGTCTGCAACATCAAACTGGACACAACCAAAATTAAACTATATCTTGCATTGTGGACTCCTGTTCAGACTCCTACAAAAGAACTAGTAGCCAACTTCACCCTGTATTCAAATCAGGAGAATAGGAGCCAGAATCAATTTCTTCACTCATTCTCACCCCGGACAGATTAGAGTATTTATTCTCTTTCGTTGATGCCTGATCTTCATCAGCGCCCATGATGTTCTGCACCACTTTCCTGTCCACGCCGGCCGACGAGTTGGTGTGCGAGGGTGGAGGTGGAAAAGGCAAGGGTGGGAGGTCGTCCCCGGTGGGGATGATACCCGGACAAGCCCTGGGGCCGGGGGGCTGTCTGTCCACCTTGCACTGCCTAGTCCTACCCCAGGAGGAGCTCTGCCAGTCTCTCTCCTATCGCCATGGCGACGGCCCCTGTGGTGCCGGCGCGGTAGGGAAGAGGATGCTACTGGAGGTCAACAGGACTACTTCCTGTGGCGGGGACGACAGAGGGGTGGGTGGCGGCGGCGCTGGCGCTAGAAAACACCGGAGTCGCTCGGTCTCGCCGGCGCTCGGTAGACGCTCGGCGAGCCCCGCCAGGGATTGGTTTAAAGGGATGGTGGCCAAAGGTATGTGGACCCTACACAGACCTTCTGCATGGTCACCCCTGGTTCATCCGTGTGGACCAATAGGGCCGCACTGTGCGTTGGCTCTGTGAGTGGGACTGATTCCAAGACCCTCTTCCTCTTGCACCGTGGCCGGTAAAGAGAAAGGAGAGTTTGGAAGGATTATTGAACGTAATTAAATGATGAGACATTTATTGAATTGCAGAAGCGGGTTGCATGAGTTGTGACGATCAGTGGAATGAGTGGGGTAGTGAGTAGTGGAGGTGAGATTATTTGTGTTGTTGGTAGATCCAGAAAAGGGGAAAGGGCCAAGCTAACTTGAAACCATTAGCGGTTACTGCTGCTTCATTCATTAATTATTGGTATTGTCGATGATATTGTGCCATTTATGTTGGTTCGCTGTTTGTGTTTTGAATGGCTCTGTTTAGTAATTTGACCAAAACTTTATTTAAAAACGTAGCAAGACTTTGACGTTGTATAAGTTTGTCATGGGATTCACCCTTTTTGGGTTCCTGTTCCAATTGACAGCTTTGGGTGTTGTCATTGGAAACCATTGTAAAATGGTCAATGGGCCTTAACAATGTCTATATGAAGGCAAAAGATTTAGTCTTGCCTTGTCTTTTTCTTTCAGTTGGACAACATTGAATTAACACATTATATACACACAGGGTCTCCTAATAGAATATTTAAATTCAATCTTGACATTTTTTCATCGTTCTTGTTCACAAATTGACCCATTTATGTTTACTCCAAAGCTTAACAAATATTAAGCTGGCCCAAATAATTAGTTGCCAGGTAAACGCTTTGGAAGATTTTACATGATGGTGCCTACATTTTGGAGACACTAAATATCTATGGTTTCGATTGTTTTTTTTGTATCAATTAGTTCATGGGATAAAGATCTTGGACATATCTTCTGGTGAATACTAAATAAAAACTAAAACGGCTCAAAATCTCTTATCTTCTAATAACCTTATACATCGTATAATAAAACACTCTGCAACATTATTTCAGTCACAATGACTCCTGACAGGACCTAATGTAATGCTATTCATCCTCTTAAAACGTAATATTGGTCAGCGGCCTGTTCTTAAACCAAACAACATCATTTGTATAACCATGATGCAAAGGTTTATGTAATAGAATAGCCGTTGACCTGAAGATCCTGCAATCTCTTTGTTCTTTCGGCTATTGATTAATCACTCTAGTTCCTACTGGATTTGGGGATTGATTAATCAGACCTGTCTGTTTTGGATTCCATTTCCCGAACAGCAGACTTGAGTCAAGTTCAAGACGGTTGAATCGTCCATTCCTTTTGGATGACGATGCTACCCTTTTCACAGAGGTGTCATTGTAGGACAAACACAGGTGTCGCTCTAATTAAGGGTCCGCTACTTGAATGTACCAGGGCAACGTTGGTAGACCAAAGTAGTAAAGGTCATTCTTATGAAAGGGGTCTATTTTGAGTAGATCACAAATAAAAGATGTATTTTTTTTAAAGTGGTACTCCTACCCTCCCCCTCATCCTCACCACAACATCCTCCGTCTGTTCCGTCTAAAAAAATCAAGGCCCGGCGTTGCCAATGGCTACAGTGGACATCAAGAACCCCGAGATCCACAACGCTCCAGGACACCGTTTCCATAACAACTCCCAGGTGAACAACATCGTGCACTCCTCCTTCCCCAAGAAGGAGAAGAAGGTGAAGGGGGGGAAGAAGAAGAGGCTGACCAAGGCCGACATAGGCACGCCCAGCAACTTCCAGTAAGTATGGACGCCACGTTCCGGACGCAAGCCGGCCTAGCTTGCAATCGTAGGTTTATCATTAGTAAACGCATATCATCTAATATGGTCGAGTACTTTAATGGGTTACTCCCGATAAATGAAGCTATCGTGTTACATATACAAGCATGTTTTAGATGTGCAGGCAATGTAATAAAAAGAATTGTATCTTTTTATTTTCAACATGTCCAACAATACATAAATGCCTGTGTATGTCGTCTATGGGCTTCCGTACATCGGTGGTCACCAGGGTATTTTATTGTTATAGAAATGGACATAAGAGTCGACTTTATCCGAACATGGCCTAGGGAGTACTCTGTGCAAACAACTAAAGAGTCTGTGATGAGACTTCCAAATATTTTTATGAAGTCCGACTTGATGGTCTCAATTGTGTCTATGCATGTCAATGCTTGGCGAGTCCACCATAGGCGTTCATATACCATCTGACTTGTCCGTTAGTCTTAGGCCTATCCCCATCCCTTCTTTCCATCATGCATGCTAATGGGTACTGGTTTTGATTAAGCATTATTAATCCACATAATCTAAGATGATGGTATGCATAGCAGGGCCGGTATAATATGTAGATGGTGGAATGGGGTGAATCGCGTTCATATCTATTGGATTTAGATTAACACAGTCTTAGATGGAGGTGTAGGCTCTTTGGAAGTCAGCTGTCTTATCACCAGACCGTCAGTGCAGACTGGAGTCTCGTTTTTTGTTCAAAAGGAGATGCTTCAATTCACCATGTTACCCTGGATCGAACACCATCTCGCTATTTGTTGCTCAGCACATATTTCACTTAGATGGACCCGATGGTCTGTTTTTGTAACTAATTCAATATTAATGTGGCATTTGATCAAAGTGCCTCCCTTTTTTAAGCCCTCTCTCCCTTTCTCTGTATTGTCTTACAAACTCCCTCTCTCCCTCTTCTCGCTCTCTTCTCTCTCTCTGTATTGTCTTACACCCTCTCTCTACCTGTGTTGACTTACACTCTCCCTCTGCCTCCCTTTTAGGCACATCGGACACGTGGGCTGGGATCCCAACACAGGCTTTGATGTAAGTCAACTCTTACATGTTCGATGCCCGTTCGTGTGAACATTTGCACGCGAGTCGACTCCAAAATGGGCAGCAATGCTACGGCGTGCAGCTAAGCTCACAGCGGTCTTTATACAAGAACATATTTTGAGGTGAAGCCATGCGTCTGAATAATCCACAAACTCCCCACCCTGTAAAAACCATCAAAAGTAATTATGACGGATTAGGGAAGTGTGGCATCAGGTTGGCAGATGAGGAGGATTATTAGAATGGTGCACGGGCATGGTTTAATAAAGTCATGCTTTTAAGTACTAGTCTGTAATCCCCTAAGGGATACTTTTGTCATGGCCCTCGCTCACCTTTTTAAGACGAGGCTGGAGGATAGATGGCTGGATGAAACGGCAAATAATTGGATGAATGAATGTGTGGTTGTATGCGTGAATTGATGGTCCAATGAATCAATGGCTGGCTGTAGGGATGGATGAATGAACAAATGGGTAGATGAATGGATGGATGGATGAACAAATGAGTGGATGGAAACATTTGAGAATGAAATATTTTATGAAAGAATGAATGGATTAATGTACGACTGAGCCCATGGATCGCTTAATGCACGGATGTACGAACAAATAGATGAACAAATTCATTGATGAACACTTGAATGACTTGTCTGAGTTTATGCTTCACCCTGTTACAGCATTGAGAGGAGTTGCACAAAGAGTCCTATGAAAGCCGCCTTGCTATACTGCACAGAGGGACTTTGGTGACAGTGGAAGCATGTACACTGCATTGCACTGTGTGAAGTCAGAGCAGTGTAATTAGAGGGTGGATTATCCACAAGGCCTGGGTGGAAGGACATGTGAATGCATGTTCTGGGGTGTGGGTGGCGGCGGATGTGAATGCATTATATCCAGGCATCTGGGTTATTCATACCAGTTATATTAATGGAAATAATAATGCAAATATTTTTTCATGTCTTAGTGCCATTGGAGTAGATTGGTACATGTACTGACTTTTTGTTTTATTAATCATCAGGAGATCAGTTGTATTTTGAATTTGGAAATGTGTTAATCACGTTATTTGCAGTTATTGGCAGAAAAATTGCACATTTATTAACACTCAAAGAAAAAAAACTTGGTTTGCTTAGTTTTTGGGTACGACACCTGCTAACCCCGCTTGCTGTTACCAGTGACAGTTAAGAAGTTGAATGTTTTTATAGTCTTAAAGTAGTAAACTTATGACTATCTTATAGCAACTGCGACACAATGCAGTGCACTTCTGCTTAGCTACCACTAGGGGGCACTACAGTATTGTTTTCCTCCCCCGAGCAGATGGGCGGATTGGCTACAGATACCTGAGCAGCTGCTCATTTTGCCTGTCCTTACCCTTCTGTACTAAATGAAAAAGCTATAAGAAGATAATTTTGTTATATTTCAAACAATAGGCAAGTGTATATTAAAGGAAAGCCAACCCCTAAAACCACTTACATTAGATGAAAAGTAGTGAGCTACATAGTAGTTCTGGTAGTGATCCTAGTCCAAAATCTAGACTTAAACGCACAAAGTTATAAATGCTTGCAATACGATATACATATGGACTTATACTGCCCTCTATAGGCCAAACGCTAGTATTGCATGCAAAGTCTGTTGCCGGCTGTTTTGGGTTACCAGGTCACTTCAATCAAACGTTCTTAACTTATAAGGATCCAGAACATCAACAAACACACGTTTTCCTCCTAATCCCCAGCTGAACAACCTGGACCCCGAGCTGAAGCACCTGTTCGACATGTGCGGCATCTCGGAGGCCCAGCTGAAGGACAAGGAGACATCCAAGGTGATCTACGAGTTCATCGAGAAGAAGGGAGGCGTGGAGGCGGTGAAGAACGAGCTGAGGAGACAAGGTGAGGAGGCGGCTTGGTTTTGAAGGCTCTACCAAAGGATCTCCCTCTGATCCAGAGTGAGACCTGTGGCTGGAAAACTTCACTTTGCTTAAAAGCAGTGAATCTTGAATAGTCTGTATTCGTTATTGTATAACGAATACATTTTATGATAACAAATATTATTATAAAACAAATAATATTTGCTATTCGTCATTTAAGGTTCAAATATTAAAACCGGAGGTTGTACAATGTCCATTTCTTAATGTTTTTGTGTTTAGGTTATGCAGGGACCCGCCAAGGGTTTTGTGTAAATTCGCAATGACATTAATGTTGACCTTCCTGCACTGCACTAGTTTACATTGACTCAGCCTATATCCATAATGTCCAACGACTTGCAGCGAGGAGGTTTTGTGTGCCTGGTCTATCAGATGTGGTTTGACCAGTGTGGTTGTGTCCTCAGGTCCTCCTCGATGGAACGGTAGGTTTCAATGCATGAGACTCTTAGTGTCTTTTAGTCTTCTGCTGTCATTTCACAGGCCGCCCTGACCGTGAACATGACCTCACAACTTATGTAGTCATATCTTGTGGGTGTGTGATTATTTTTGCCCTAATTACTTTTGTCAAGAAACGAGTCAAGCTCGTTTTATTTTTTTATTCATTTTACTTCTAACTTTTGAATATAGATTTGCTCCACCTTTTCCCTGTGTTTGGCTGTTTTTAAAGTTCTGGATTGTATTATTTCTTTCGTTTTTGAAGTGGTGACTTGCATGGTGTGAAACCAGCGACTCAACTAAACACAGAGTCTTGAGTGTGATTGCATCTTTTCTGACCACCCAGATCTCACAAGCCCACTGCTCACGTCGTGACCACATTTCAAACGAGCCTCTTGACTTCTGAATGGTCGTCCGCAAGCGTTAGCGTAAACTAGCTTCTGAGTTATCACGCCTCTATCTTTTTTCAGTTACTTATAGGTTTTATTTTTTTGTGTTCATTTTCCAGCCCCACCGCCCCCCCCCTCGAGAGGCGGCCCTCCTCCCCCGCCCCCCCACCACGGCTCGGCCCCTCCCCCTCCCCCCCCGGCCCGCGGCCGCGGCGCCCCCCCCGCCCCCTCCCCCGTCTCGGGCGCCCACCTCGGCTCCCCCTCCCCCGCCCCCCTCCCGCGGCGGCGGCATGGGCGGGCCCCCTCCCCCGCCTCCTCCCCCCAGCCGCGTCTCCCTCCCGCCTCCCCCGCCGCCCTCCCACGTCTCCATGCCCCCGGCCCCCCCGCCTCCCCCTCCGATTTCCTCCGCCGGGGGCGGGGCCCCGGCCCCTCCTCCCCCACCGCCGCCTCCCCCCGGCCCCCCTCCCCCGGCTCCTCCCCCGATGTCGGACAGCGTCGACGGCGAGGGTGGCGTGGGTAAGTCTGCGCTGCTGAACCAGATCCGGGAAGGCCGCCAGCTGAAGAAGGTGGACAGCCAGAAGGAGCGGCCCGTGTCGTCCAACACGGGGCGCGACGCCCTCCTGGACCAGATCCGGCAGGGCATCCAGCTCAAGGCGGTGAGCGTGGTGTTTTATGTTTTCTGGTGCGCCGTAGTATAGCTGCACTGTGGTACAGATAGATAGATAGAGATATTTATATAAATATATACTTTTTCCCTACTATTTTATTTATGACATTATCGACCCTTGTCTTTGCGCAAGAATGTTTCTGTCCTGTACCGTGCGTTCGGTAAAGACGACACTTGGACGTTGAAGCCTAAGGTTTCCCCTGGCGTGAGACTCAAGCTAAAGGCTGATTTCTGCTTCCATGTGAATAGCCGCCAGAGGTATTCGGTACGCCGGGAATCTCTTAGTCGCTGGCGCGGCTTACGTGCACCTCTCCCAAAACCGTATCGACACGGTTCGTCCGTTGCTCCTGTTCGTCTTTCTAGTTATTTGATTTAGTATTCTCTAATTGTTACATTTGCTTTGTCTCTATTCCGCTATCGAGACGTTTTACTGGTCAAAATGAAAGCGGCTACTTCCCGCTACCTGGTGTGTAGCATCATGTCACCCCCATGTAACGTGTGGTATTACGACGGGGAATGCCGTCGCGCGCGGGGGGGGGGGGGGTCAGCGGTCCACGCCCCACAGGAGGCCGTCTTTGAGTTGGAGGGAGCGCAGCTGTGGGAGTTTTGAGTGGGGGCGCGCCAGGCCACTGTGGTTAACCTCTGTGGTTGTGTCGTGTCGGTGCAGAGGGACGAGGGCCCAGAGCCGGCCCCCAACGCCGCGGCCCCCTCTGCGGGCATCGTAGGGGCCCTTATGGAGGTGATGCAGAAGAGGAGCAAGGCCATCCACTCCTCAGGTACGTGCACTCACTCACTCACTCACTCACTCACTCACTCAAGCCAAGAGAGACGTGACAGACGTATATTTACCTTCCATTTTAATAGTATTTTGTTTGATTTTTATTTCAATTAACACATTTTCTTTAAAAAATCACAGTTTGACACACAATATATAATTAATTTGACTAAGTCCTAATGCCTTATTCGGTGAGTGTTAATGTCTATATCCATGGTGCTACATTAACCAGCATGTGAAGAAAGTTTCACCATCTTGCTGTTTTCCTTTGTCTGATCTAGATGAGGATGATGATGATGACGAAGATGAGGACTTTGAGGATGATGACGAATGGGAAGACTAGTGTTCCTTATCCACCCAACCCCTTCCCAGATGATTATTACAACACTAATAACAGGAAAAGATCTTTCACATTCAGATTATAAATGTAAATGTTCCAATGATTTGCTGTATATTTTTGTTGCCTTTAAGCTTCTTCTTTTTTGTTATTAATCTGTGCAATACGCTGTTTAATCTGTAAATATGTCTATCTGGTATCCTACTGTAACAACTTTTTTCTTATTTTTCTATTCTTGTCCTTTCTTATTCTCTTTCCTGATATTTTGTTGCCTTTCCTCTTCCTGGTGATGGATACTGATGTGTATTGTCCTCTGCCCCCACCCTTACTTTATCATGCAATTTACAACCCTCCTTCCATTCCCCAGATTGACACGTGCAATCATGACATCAAATGGTCTCTCGAGCTAGAGTTTATTTTTCTTGTTTAGATAAGTGATTTGGTGGAGGGGTTAGTAAAGAAACAATTGTTGTTAATCGGGAAACAAAAGTTATTCAACAAGACTATTTTCATATCCAATTGCTCTGTAGTTTATTTTTACTTATTCGAAAAATGATCCTAGTTTAGCACTCTTATTTTCTTAAAACACAGGAAGAAGAAGGAAAAAAGGTCTCTTTTTCTCCTGAATATTTAGCTTTATCCGTTTATCAATTGTAAATGTTGCTCCAGAGTTCTGAGTCTTGTTATATTTTTGCGCAAACGGAAAGTGGAAGACTCTGCATGACTATGGGATAGTTTCATGTCCATATCTCAGCGGATCGTACCTACACTTCACTATCAAGGTAAACCACACCTCGTCATGCATTTAACCAGTACACATCCAACTATGCATTAACACGTATACACAGGGTGTGCCGCACCATAACTGTTGGCTGTCTGTGAATTTAATGGGATTGTATTTTTTATTTTTACTTTTACTTTTGTCACACACTACAGATGTAATACTTTTTTCTTTTCTAAACTAGTTTTTTTGGTATTTTTGGTTTTTGTTTTAATCTAGAGGTTAAGTACATTGTGTAAAACCTAAAATAGAAAATGTCATTTAATAGAAAAACATTTTTTGCTTTAGAATTGGGCTATATGCTAACGGGTTATGAATAGAAACCAAAATATCAGAGTAATCTTGTTGAACGATTGTACTTCAACCATAGTAAGTATACAAAGTAAAGAGATAGTAAAGTAAAGAGATAATATGCATAATTTCTGGGGTAACAAGGTTATCATGCAAAGTGGATATCTTGCGTCAAAAACCAGTAGAGACTGCTTCAAATCCCTAAAACCTTTGAAGGAACTATTACAGCTCCTTTATTTTTCTATGATTCCGCTGTCAAGACTCTATCAGGGTTTGTTGATACAAACTGACTTGATAAAACTTCATGTAACCATAAAGTGTCATAATTCAACATTTTATATCATCATGGCTGCTGTGTTCAGCAATGAATGCACATCTCACTGTTATTTCTTTCTTTTTTTTCATTTCTTTGATTTTCGAGTCCAGCCATGTTTTTGGGCCCAATGACTAGCTCTGTAATTAGTCCTGAGTGATTTATTGATTTTCCACTCTTCCATTTTCTGCGCTGTTGGCACCATTATATTTTCAAAAAATAAATAAAAATACTTGTCATTCTACATTGTTCATTTTGTTTTAGCAACTATACCTTTGTAATGGAACATTTTGTTTTAGCAACTGTACCTTTTATAATAGAACATTTTGTTTTAGCAACTGTACCTTTTGTAATAGAACACCTTGCA
This sequence comes from Lota lota, assembly GCA_026745465.1. Taxonomy (NCBI): domain Eukaryota; kingdom Metazoa; phylum Chordata; class Actinopteri; order Gadiformes; family Lotidae; genus Lota; species Lota lota. The sequence goes on along the minus strand of JACYXH010000007.1, from coordinate 611,235 downwards.
TGTCTTTGCTATGGATGATGACACTGGTTTTAACTTGTTTGTCTTGGTTTAGATACAAACTTCAGGAGCTTTAGTACAGAGCAGGTCTAGTACTGCGTAAACTAACCGGTCTCACGGCGGTCTAAACCCAGCTCACGGTCCATATTAGCAGTTGAATAATAGCTGTAGTGTATAGTAGTATAGTGCTGTGTGTAGTATAGACTCATGGCTGTTCCAGTGGTTGTTTGAGTAAATGAGTTGTATTGTGGCACTTGTAGGCATCCCTGAGCAAGATGTCCTAACTCTGACCTGCCCCTAAAATATTATCCGAATTTAGTCATTTAGCAGAAAAGGATGTGCTCAATCGTTTAATTGTAACGTACTCTATTTTACAAATATGATGGTAGTCTAACATGATAAAAACATGTATGCTGTACTTCAGATTCTGGTGCAAGCAGTGATGGTCCAATGTCGATTCCTTTCGCAGCTACCTCCAGTGAGGCAATATAGCACAGTATTATTAAGTAGATCAAAGTCAGTTCTGCTCTTGAAGTCCAACCAAAGGGCTTAGTCCAAGTAGATTAAAATCACTTTTTTAAAAGGAGGTCGATAATATCGTTGAAGATGAAAGCGCCAACGGAATTAAAAAGGTGTACTGAGTGAGTGAGAGTTCAACAGAGAGGTCCTGTCTAGCTCGTTTGGTGGAGCATGGTATTAACATCGGCCCATGCAAAGGTCATAGTTCAGGGTCTTGCCACTTTGGAAAAAATACAGCACACAATAGTGAAAGGACTTGACTAGCAGTTCCATGTAGAAACTGAAGATGGCGCCCTAGCAACACCACTGTGTCTCCTTCGCTCCTTCGGGCCTCTGACCTCCAGTGGCCCGCGAGAATACTGAAGGTGGTCTACCAAATGATTGAACCGCAAAACTTTTTGTATTTTTTGCGTTATAAACACAATGTGTGTGGCATTTTGTCTGATCAAATGCATAGTTACTTCAATAGCTATAGGTACGAATGCATCATGGTATGGCTTCTTTTGATAATTGGGTTATGGATGGGTCCCAAAACACCGCATTTTAAGGGTGCTGGGTTCCGCAAAAACGTTTGAAATGTCGAAGTCCAAGAGGGAGGGACCCCTGGTGTAGAGAATGAGTATGCATATCTCTGCGAACTAGTCTCTGGACAGCTGCGGTTCTGTGGTGTAAACTGACAGGGAAACTTTCCAAGACACCCAAACAGGATTATAATGAGATTTATGATGGTGATAATGTTAACCTCGGATTCTCGCTCTCTCGCTCTCTGTCTCTCTCTGTGTGTGATTGTCTGTGTGTGTGTGTCTCTCTCACACACACACACACACACTTTCTCACCCTCTATTAGTCTCTCACTCCCGTTAGTCTCACTCTGTGTGTCTCTTTCTCTGTCTCTCTCTCACCTAGGCCATTATTTTTCTCTAGCTCACCCCCTCACCCCCCCCCCCCCCCCCCCCCCCCCTCACCCACCCCCCCACCCCACCCCACCCCACCGTGATATATTCTGGATCTCCTCATCTGGGACCCAACCTTTTGGAATTGGTCTTGATCCAGAGAAGCTAGTCCTCTGTCCAGAATAGTCTCTCAGGAAAGGGACCCACTGTGACCTCTTTCCAGTTTCCAGGCCTACGATGGGTTTTGTTTTTTGTTATTTGTTTTCTTCTGTTACTCAGGAAGTAATAGGCAAGTTAGTTCGAGGATCCCAAACAAACGTGTTACTATTGTATGATGCATTTTCACTTTATTTACTGACTTATTTGCATGCACTTCACCGTGCCATTTCACATATGGTTTTACTTGTATTGAGCAGAATTAAGCGAACCCTTTATGATTTATCTTGTAAGAGAAGTAGTGTGACTCTGTACTCTACCCTATAGAACTACCCGGGCGACAGATTCGACTAGCACATGTGATGATTAACGTTGTATACGTTCAGCAAAAATGCCTGCCTGTTGTTGAGTGTACAATTCAACCACATATATACAATTTTACAAGAGTGTAGTCCTTTATAAAAACAGCAATTATAGTCCAAAAAATTAATTTGACACAAAAGAAAAATCTTCTAAATGGGCGTCCTAGAAAATACAAATAGATTGTTGAAGTGTACTAATAATATTCCAGTGCAGAAATCCAGTATAATTTTTTTTATCATTAATAGAAAGATTTGCTCCTTGTCGATTGCAGTGACTTGGTGGTTATCCTTTATGGTTACCTGTACTTTACGTGTTCTTGTATTCAAAAAGTCATATTTCCATATAATTCTTCAATCGATTACTGAAGATCTTGTGGCTGTTGCACCTGAAAATTCAGCACGTCATATTCAAGGAAAGGAAGAGAAGGGAAAAAATACAATAAGAATACATATAAAGTTACTACTTAAGACTTACAAAACTAAATACATAACATGTTAGGGTAATCTTGCTTGAACCTGGCCAATAGAAAGATGCTAGATAAAAAAAAAACAAGGCCCTCACCAACAACTGGAGTGGTTAGCTAGCTGCGTTGTTGGCGAAGGGCTGTTTTGTGTTGTGGTAACGAGCAAGGTCTTTTTTATCAAAGCTTTCATGAAGCACTCCTATTAATAGACATGTAGAGTGTCTGGAATTTCACAGCTCTGCGACCCCGCTGTCCGAGGTCACCGCTGATTTTCCACTGTCTTGTTTTAGCTAGCTCAATGCTAAAGCATTAGGCTAGCAAACGTTTCTAAAGACTAAAACTGTTTTATTCAACATCCTTAACCACACAAAATAATAAACATATAATAACTCCTGACTAATTATTATGTTATTAAGAATAATAATAGGCCGTCACATCAATTTGTTGCCACATCAAATTACTTTGTCTGTAATGAGCTGTCTTTGTGTTTGTGAATCTGTCCCTTTTTCTGTCTCGATTTCCTGTTCTGGTCGACCGCCCTGCTGACAATTGCATTTTCCAAACTGGGGCTCGCTCTCTCTTACCCTCTCTCGTTTCTCTTTTTATCTCTCTTGTCCCTGTGCCACCATGTTGGGTGGTGGAGATTGTCTTGTTTTGTCTGTTTCTGCGGTTTCTACGGTGATTAACGAGCAAACTACAGTGATTGGCTCAGACACCATGGGCCTTTTGCCATTGGGGAAGAAAACAACACACAAACCTCTGTCTATGCAAAGGAATGTGTCGCAATTAAAGCGTGCCATTGGGTCCAGTGGAGTTCACATATTTGCACTGATTCTGCACATAAAATAATAATAAAAGCATTTTAGTGCAAATGGTCTCACCTGGTGTGCTATTCACATTGTCAGATTACTTATGTACCTGTATTTGTATATTTCGTAGCTTAGTTGTTGTCATAATAAGTGTTCTTTTGTAGAACAACTTTTACATCGTCTTCTCTTTTATCAATACACTCAAGCCATTGTGTGAGCATCTAAACGTCTATGTCCATCATTACCTTTGATGCTAACATAATGTCACAGAGATGAGAGAATCCTCATGAGACTGTAATAGTCTTCTGATAGCGACAGCGACAGCTGACCCTCGCGCTAAAGATGACAAATCAGGGTACTCGTTCACCCTGAAGTCCCAAGAGGACACCAATCAGAAGTTGAGAAATGTTGGCCACAGCTAGAAAGACAATTTGGCACTTCGCAAGTTGCCATGTAGGCCCCATCCTACCCCAACTCCGTGAACTCCTTTCCTCTCTGGCTTTGTTTGTGTGATTCCAACCACCTGTGTTGATTAATGATCCTGTTCACCTGTGTCCATGTTATTAAATTTCACTACTGTACTTCCTGTCGCTAGCTCTATCCCCTCCCCTCTCTTCACCGTGCTACTTCCTGTCTCTAGTTCCGCCCATTTCCTTCTCTCTCTGTTACACTACCGTCGTTCCTGTCTGTGGCTCCGCGGATTCTCTCTCTCTCTCTCTCTCTCTCTCTCTCTCTCTCTCTCTCTCTCTCTCTCTCTCTCTCTCTCTCTCTCTCTCTCTCTCTCTCTCTCTCTCTCTCTCTCTATGCCATGCTCGCTCACCCGCTTCAGGCTCCTCAGGCTGCTACAGCGGATGGACTCCATCAGCTGGTCGTGGGCCGACCTCAGGGGCGTGGAGGGTCGGCTGCCGGCCCCCTCCTCCCCTCGCCGGTCCGACCCCACGGGCCGCAACGCGTTCTTCAGCTCCTTCAGAATGCTCCCGGTCTCCCCCATCGCGCCCCCCCTCTTCTCCTTGCTCTTCTTCCCTTTCTTCCTCTTCCCTTCCCCCCTCTGCTTCCTCAGCTCCCCCCCGCTCCCCCCGCCTCCCTCCTCGTGCGCCCGGATCACCGCCGCGATCATCCTGGTGGGCTTCGCCGTCTTTGTCTTCTTGAAGGCGGCCTCTTCCTCCTCCCGGTGAGGCAGTGGGGGAGGCGGGGGAGGAGGGGGAGGCGGTGGTGGGGGAGGATGCGGAGACTGGGTTTTGGATGCCGCGTTGCTGCTGTTCCGAGGGAGTTTGGGTGAGGACCAGGGGGAGGCCAGGGGAGAGGAAGTGCTCTTGCTTTTCTGCAGAGACGGCGAGAAGAGGGAGTTAGCATTGTATTTCAACAACTGTCGATGAGGGGGCATGTCAAGGGGACACGATGATAGTAGTGGCTAGAATGTTTGATTCCAAGCCGAAAGGTAGTGGGTTTGATCCCCAGCATCTGCGGCCTAACCTAGAGCAGTATACCTAACCCCTACCTGGTCCTTAATGACATGTTTCTGTTTATCGCAGGTCGCTGCTAAATGATAGCATGGTCAATAAATGGACGTTTCAATGCAACCAAGCAAATTTAAGGGGGAGGGGGGGGGGATAGTTTAGTGGCCATGGGATATTCCACTTCCAGCCAAAATGTACTGGTATTGATTCCCAGTGTCTGCAGGTGACCGGTAATGCATCCTATCTGAATTCACTGTAATTGGTTAGAGGTAGAGGTTAGGGCATCTTGCTCAAGGATGCTTCCGTTGGATGGCTTCGGACATTGGGGTTCGAACCCAGTACCTTTGAACATCTTCCCCAAAACGTTTTCACTTCTCATACCAGTGCAGTAGTGCGAGGGTTAACAGCCCCCTCTGCCGCCCCCTGCTGGTTCGTCTGGTTCTGCTGTCTCTGCTCCTGCAGCCTCTTCTGTCTCTGGCGGTCCTGGTTCCGGGTCAGAATGCCGGTCATGCTCATCCTGGGCCCGGGGAGGTTGAACTGATAGCCCAGCTTGATGAGCGTGTGGTTCTCCCTCAGGATCTTCACCATCTCCATCTCCACCTGAAAGACAGGTGGACGGGTGGGCTGGTGAGACTGGTGTTCATAGGGGGTTGAGATTGAGAGAGTGGGATGAGGTTGCATGGAATAGCTTTTTTTTTTTTTTATCCATTTTCACATCTACTCTTTTGTCTAATAGAAGAGGAAGAAAGGGACGGTCAAACGACATATTGCCACTTTCACTCCATCTCTGGCGTCGTTAAAGGATCCCTATTTTACCACCGGGTGGGAAGTTGATCTGTTTCACCATCTGTTCTCCATCACAAGCCATTTCAAAATGTACCCGCTTCTGACATCGTCCTGAAGTGTGCATACCCCATGGATACCCCGTCATGAACCCTCAGTCCCCTCCCTGGTGCACTGCACCAACCGGTAGGCTGGAGTTGGATTTACCCGCCATGCATCCCAGTTGGACACTCCCACATGCGATGTCACAAGCGGATAACGACGAACCAACCTCACACCTGGTGGTAAAATCGGCTTTTAAATAGCTTTAGTACTCATCCCGGGGACACCAGTGTCCATCCAGCTCCCTCCAACCCCCCATCCCCCTCCGTCCGAACACCAACCTGCCCTCCGCACATGTGCCTCTGGTTGTGGAAGCGCAGCTGGGTCAGGGTGTGGTTGTGCGGGAGGGCTTGGACCAGCGCCATCACCCCCTTCCCGCTGACGTAGTTGGACTCGATGTTGAGGCTGACGATGGAGGAGTTCTCGGACAGCGTCTTGGCGATGGCCAGGGCCACAGGGTCGTCCGCTCGCGTGTTGGCCAGGCTGAAGGTCTCCACGTGAGTGTTGGACCGCAGAGCCTCGGCGAACCGGATCAGGTTCTCCTGAGGGAGAGAGTGGGGAGTTTTATACTAATGGATGGAGCCCCTGGGCATCTGGATACATGGTTATATGGGGCCGCATGGTTTCTAGTGGTTATGGTGTCGGACCCCTAACCCAAAGGTAGTGGTGTCGGACCTCAATGTGTCTGCAGTCTACCTGTAGCACTACCTTCTCATTCATGACGTGGGTCTGAAAAGCGTCAAAGGCTACATGATGGAATCCTAAATAGTCATATGTTTTGCAATATGGGCTGGTTTGTTATTGGAGCCTATTTTATGTAACTTGTGATATGTTTGAGTGGCACATCTGAATACATGAATACGAGTTGAGTGCAAATTAGGATACATTGACTTGTTTATCCTAATGGTTTATGCTACGATTGGCTAATCACTCTCCTAATTTGTCCTCCTCATAAGGCCCATGTTCTGTGCTGTGTGAGGCCAAGTTGAAATCTTGAATGCAATCAAGTTGTTACTTCTGTAGCTGTTACACTAGCATGCTATGAAGCTCATACCAAACAATGGATGCCACTTGAATCAGCCGACACTGAGGTAAACCTCAAAGAACCTAATCAAGCATAATTACCGATGAGCAGTTAAGTCAACACAGTGGCGCACACACACCTGTTGTGCTACAAAGTTCTAATGCTAGCGGACGTGGAGAATATGTCCTCACAAGCTTTACCTGTGAGATATCATCGATGTTGTTGAGGTTGACCTCGGTTAGTTCCGGGTCATCGCTAAGGATACGTTCCAGAACGTCGTCCACAATGGTGGGGTTCCCAGTGGCGTTGCAGTCTGCAGCTGGAGGGGGCGGAGTCACACGAATAGGCTCCACCCTCTGAGGTTTTAAAAGTCTCGGAGTGTCTTCCTGTGTGACTGAGCTGACTCCAGAACACTTTGGCTGTTCTGGTTTTGAGTTAGACTCTTCCTCCTCCTCTTCGTCCTCCTCTGTCTCCAACTCCTCTTCTTCTTCCTCCTCCTCTGTCTCCAACTCCTCTTCTTCCTCATTCTCTTTATCCTCTTCATCCTTGTCTTCATTTTCTTTCTCATCTTCTTCTTCCTCCCTCTCATTCATAGATTTCTTTCTTTCTTTCTCGGTGTCTTCGTCTTTTTCGTCCTCTGCCTCGCTGCTGTTTTCTGTCACGCATTCCTCTTGTTCCCCATCCTATGATTGGTTGATTTCCAAAAACGGTTCAAATTAATTCCCAACAGTATTTTCAATACAGAAGCGTTCACAAAGGTTTAACAAAAGGTCTATGCTCTTGCATACTTATTTTAAATTCCTTCAAATGGCTGTACCTATTATGTAATATTACACTACTTAAAAGTGTTACTGAATAATACATGATAATATTATTAAAGCTGCTGTAGGTAAGATTTGTGAGTTGTAAAAACAGAGCACAAAAGAGCAGAGGAGAGCAAGATTTCGAAACTAAACCAAAAAAACGTCCCCTCTGTCTCTGCTCCCTCCCTCCCTTACGGTTCTCCACTATTTATAAGTGTTTGTATCACGCACCTGTGATTGGCAGGCAAGATGGATTCTCCAAACCAATCAGGGAGCAGATGCCTTGATTAGTCAGAGATTAGCCAGGAGAGGTCATAGGTATTGGCTCATACAAAGGCAGGCGCAGTCAACTCAAAGCATATTCTCAATATTCTCTCAATTCATTTCACTCAAATAATAGCTCTTCAATCTTACACACAGCACCCTTAACTTCAAAATATAGAAAAACTGGAACAAATCTGCCAAAAGTAAATTCAAACTCACCGGTTTAAAACTGCCCCCACTGATCTCATCTTCCATCAATTTCCGCGTCTCGCACTCCCAGTACTTCATGAGTGCGTCCCGGCTGAAGGTTCCCGTGGGTGTCTTGTCTGTCTGGTCCCTCTGTCTCAGACCAGTGGGTACGTTGGCATCGGGGTCAATGTCCGTCAGCTCCTTCTCCAGCTCGGCCAGCTCCTCTGGGCTGAGGGACGCCAGGAGCTCGTCCTCGTCCACATCTTCGTATTTACTGAGCTCCCGCCGATAGCCGAAGCAGCTCATGGCCGAAGCGTTGCAAACCGGTTTTTAAGAGGGCGGAGTCACTCTCAACCTCTCAAAATGTTTTTCCCCGATTTCAAAAGCGTCCGACAAGCCCGGAGGAATTTCAAATGCAATTTCAAAACGTTTTAAACAAAGTTCCAGAAACGTTTTTTGTGTTTTTCCCGCTAAAACACTCCAGGGTCACCAGTGAGTCCAGGGTCATCCGTGGGCTTCAACGATGTCAGCGGTCTGGTAAAGACGCCTTCATACCCAGCGGATCTTTCCAGACCCTTTGTCTTAGTCACTAGCTCTGGAAACAGGGGCCCCGGTCTGATAACAGCGAGTCTACCACCCCCCCCCCGGTCTAAACTAGATCGACCCTTGTCAGCTGCATCAACACAGGTCTGACTTGGGTTGCTGGGTGCTTGTAGATATGTATAAGTGTGTGTGGCTTGAATGCATGTGTGTCTGTCTACCCCTCTTCTAATCTCTCCAGCTGCTGTTAAGGCCTTAAGAGAGGGGCCAGAGCAGGGCGGCCGCTGGGGGCCGGGGGGAAAGGGGACAGGGTTGGGCGGTCATGCCCCCAGACCCCCCCTCCCCACACACACACATCCTTCATGATGCGTCGTCTGTTTTAGGAAGCGCTGCACTGAGAGACATGGCTGCAAAAAGATTGTGAGCTCAGAGTGTGTGGAGAACGTAGCAGCTGGTCACCTGCCAGATGGCTTTGTTCATGTCCAAAATAAGAGCGCCGTCGACAAAATAAGAGCGCCGTCAACAAAATAAAAGCGCCGTCGATAGAATAAGAGCGCCGTCGACAAAATGAGAGCATCGTGGACAGATGCACACAGCAAGAAGCACACATAGGTGACGCGGAGGTCTCGCTAATCATAATGCCTTTTGAAAGGTAATCACGATATCGGAAGAACCTCTGAAAGGTGTCGATTTATTTGGCATGTTAGATAGAAGTTATTGGTTATACATGCTTTGATTGCAAAGATGGATTATCGTTGTCAATATTTCATCCATTTTGAACTGCAGTTCTTTTCGGAGGGAGAGCCTGAGAAAACGATGTATTGCACAATGCCACAACAACACAAAATACAGTACCAACTCCAAATACCAATGTTGTTTCTTTCTTATATATTTATTTATAATATAACTTGCTAGTCGTTTATTAATTACAAAATAATAAAAAAGAATCAAGTCCTATCAGATTCACATTCATCCAATGGTTATCCAATTCACAGTTTTGTAATCATTATTGTAGATATAATCAACAGACCAATGAACGATATTGGTGATATATATATGTGATTGGTTATATATATATATATATATATTATATATATATACTGTATATATATATATATTATATATATATATATATATATATATATATATATATACAGGTGAACATTTTGTAACGATCTATTGCTATCATCTGCACTAAATAGCCTCTAAACTTGGAAACTTTGCAGCAACATATTTTAAGTCACAGCTTGAGACAAAATATTCGTAGCTAGCCAAAATGAAAAAGGATACATCCAACGTGACATTTCTAGCGCAACTATTCCCTTTAGCTGACGGATCGAAGGGCATGTATTGTTATTCTTTGTTGTAACATTGTACGATCAATCCTAACTATTAATAGGGACCATTCAGTTATTCCTTTGACATATCCCCACCATCAGTACCCATAAAAACATGCAGATGATTGGTCAGGTGGTGTCTGTGTATGTAAGGTAGGTCTTCAGCCGAGGAGGGAAGGGGACACTTGCCATGGCAACGGTGTTGTTGAGGGTCCTGAGGCTCATGTGACCTCTGATGACCAATCGGCAGAGGTGTTGGAGAGGCCTAGGCTGTGCTATGGACACACATAATGGATGGTTAAGATATACATAATAACATAACCGGCTATGTCTAAATCACTTTAATGTTAGTCAAAGGTCAGTACCAGGTAAGCAATATCTTAAAGGGCTCCTATTTTACCGCCAGCCCCTATAGTGTGGACTGTACCAACTATGGGGGCCTGATCAATCCATCATAGATCTGGGTGGACGCCCTCACATGTGACATTTTGAAATGGCTTGTAATGGGTATTCAACTCCCAGCAGAAAGGTGCTGGGTTCAAACCCAATATCCGCAGTCTACCTGTAGCTTTGCATGCAAGTGTAGCGATTGAAAGTGGACCAACTAGTTCATCAACTAAAACAATGTGCTTTACCCAGAATGCCGCAGATCTCTGGCCACTCGGGCGTCGTCTCCAGGATGTGCTGGAGGTTGGGGCAGAGGCGGACATGGGTGACGTAGTCCAGGAGCATCCTGACCACGCCGCCCACCAGGTGAACCAGCCACGACACCGACACAAACTCACAGAACTACCAGAGAGCGAGAGAGAAATGGGTTTAATCGAAAGAAAGAAAGAAAGAAAGAAAGAAAGAAAGAAAGAAAGAAAGAAAGAAAGAAAGAAAGAAAGAAAGAAAGAAAGAAAGAAAGAAAGAAAGAAAGAAAGAAAGAAAGAAAGAAAGAAAGAAAGAATGAAGGAAAGAAAGAATGAAGTGGTAGTAATATTACTGTAGTGTTGTTTACAGAGAAGGGAGCTAGGAGGCTTGCTTTGTAGTAGAATAGTAATGGTAGGTCTGCTGTAAAGTAATAGTAGTAGTAGTAGTAGTAGTAGTGGTAGTAGTGGTAGTAGTGGTATTAGCAGTTTTTAAAGCAGTAGTGGGTGTACTGCATAGCATCAGTAGGAGTGTAGTAGTTCTTACACTGACAGTAGTGGGTTTACTGTATAGCATCAGTGGGAGTGTAGTAGTTCTTACACTGACAGTAGTGGGTGTACTGTATAGCATCAGTGGGAGTGTAGTAGTTCTTACACTGACAGTAGTGGCATTGCTGTATGCCGCATAAGCCTGATTGTGAACATCGATCCAGGAGCTGTCAAGCTCTTCACTGTTGCCATGGTTACACTCGAAACACCTACCAGAGAGATTACGGTAAATATTGAATGACTAAATCTTCCTTCCGATTCGGGTTACATCTGAAGCTCATTGAGCAAGACATTTAGCAAGAAGGATTCTGCCTTCGATTCCATGGGCATCCGCAGTCTATCTATAGGCCTCCCCGAGCAAGATGTCTTAACCCCGCCTGTGCCTTAATGACCTGCACCTAAAAAAATCATCACTGTAAGTCTCTTTTGTTATGAAAGCCTCAAAAGCGTAATGATATGGAATGGTATGATTTGGTAATGGTTACTCCCCCCCCCCCTCCCCCCCCCCCCCCCGCCCTCAGTGAACCCCGGTGTTTGATTGGTCGGTTGGGCGTACGTGTGGGCGTGGTATCCGTGGTGGAGCAGCAGACGGAGCATGGCGGCGTCCTTCAGGCAGTACTGCAGGGCGGTGGGGAACGACGTGTCGTTGATGACCCGGAAGTAGCAGTTGACCTCGGCCCCGTGAGACAGCAGCAGGCGCACCAGCTCATGCCTGGAGCCACGCCCCCCAGTGGAGGACAGAGGTAAGACACACAGAAACGTTTACTTTCATTTATTTCTATGGTTGTCATGCTGTTGCATACATCAGATGTATTCTTTTTTTTTTTATGGTAGTCCGGATCTAAACCCTGTCTGAAGTGAGACTGTTTACAATGGACTAGATTAGATTAGATTGGACTGGATTAGAGTTGATTATTTTTAGAGATATGGACGGTTCAGTCGTGGTGCTTTAACAGCTATACATGTTCGGCTTTTTCTTTTCTCATCTACGTTCTTTCCACTTGATTACATGAGATAAAATGGCATTGGATTGATTTGCATTAGTTTAGGTTGGGTCAGATCGGACCAGACTAGACTGGATTAGATTAGCGTGGATTCAGCTGCGCTAGATTACATGAGATGACATTATAGTGGACGAGCACCTCTCTGCTCGTATGGCCACCAGGACGCACCGCAGGTAGTCCAGGTCGGTCCGGGCCCCCGCCTTCAGCAGCATCTCGGTGCAGGTCAGGTCCCCGTTGGACACGGCAAAGTACAGCGGGCTCCTCCGCAGGTCCCCGTAGTTCTCTACACCCCCCCCCCCTTTCATATGTCAGCATTATCATGTCATCGGCATATGACAACACGTCTCAATAGCGCCACTCGGATGTTCAACTGTTAGGATGTTGAGCTGATGAAATCGAATGATTAATTACTTTCCTCCGAGCCCAAAATGACTCATATGACAACATAATAAATGAAGAAAATACTAATAAGAATACTGCTATGACTACTATTAATACTACTACTACTACAGAACAACAATAATGGCTGCCGAAGATGGTCGCATCAATCGTAGCACGTCGTATCTATCGATAGCATCAGGTGGGACAGAAATTGTTATAATGGCGTACAACAAGAAAATAAAAAACGTGTAACGTTGGACTTTATGACAGCGCACGGTGGCCGCTGACCGGATATGTAGGTGGCCAGCAGGGCGTTGACGTCGAAGCCCCTCTGGATGAGGAGCTCCAGGCAGAAGACGTGGCCCCCGTCGGCAGCCGAGTGGACCGGGCTCTGACCCGAGAGACGGATGGCCCTCTTGGTGGTGACGGGGATCAGGCACCTTAGAGCTCTGAGAGAGAGGGGGGAGAGAGGGAGGGAGAGGAGAGGAGAGGAGAGGAGAGAGAGAGGAAGGGAGAGGGGAGGGAGAGAGAGGGAGGGAGGGAGGGAGGGAGGGAGGGGGGGGCAGTGTGAGAGGAGAGAGAATAAATGGGTGGGAGGGGGGAGGGAGAGAGAGAGACAGAGAGAGGAAGGGAGGGAGAGGGGGGCAGTGGGAGGGGAGAGAAAATAAGTGGGAGGGGGGAGAGAGATAGAGAGAGTTTGATAATTGGAAATTATCAACAAATGTTTGAAGAAATAAAAAAGAATGGTATGCATGCATATTGAGCAATAAGGAAAAAATAATATATGAAGAATAGGCAGCAAAAGAGCCAGTGAAAGGAAGGATGACAAGAAGAAAAATATATAAATATAGAGGGAGAGAGAGGGAGAGAGAGACAGACAGAGGGAGGGAGGGAGAAAGGATGAGAGTGTTAGATAATTGGAATTAACGAGGGAGGAAAGAAAGAAAGAAAGAAAAAACAAAACTTCAGTTTAACATTGACCAGAGACGTTCCCTCCAGTAGGAATGACTCTAATTAGAATGTGAACTATATTAGAGGACACAATGCATTAATGTCTCTCTAAGCAGAAGACCACACAATCACTGCTCTAACACACACACACACACACACACACACACACACACACAAGTCCTTCTTACAAGTAGTGTCCTTCATAGGCAGCTCTGTGTATAGGTAGCTGACAGGCATAGCTGGCTATGTTAGGGTTAGCTCCGTGTTGCAGGAGCAGCTCTATGCAGTCCAGGTTCCCAGATCCAGCCGCGTCATACAGGACACTGTCTCCGTTACTGGCCTGAGCATTTACATCGCCACCTGATGGCGAAACGGACAAACAGCAGTGCATTCACATCGGCTGTTTTAGGTTTTTTGAACTTGGGGGTCATTCTTTCCTGGAATTGCATGCGTGACAATCTATTTTGCGCGTTCTATGGTTACAAAGTGAAATATTTCTGGATATGGATAGAATATCTATGCATTCATCATATACCTTAATTTATTTCACTGCTGCGCCAACTAACGTACCCACCAGAACTTGAAGTGACGATGCTACTGACTATGTTGCTTGAGACACATTTTAGGGCCCTGTCTGAAATCGCTCACTTGTTCACTCATTCACTAATCCCTAAACAGTTAACACTACATAATACGCTATTTCCAAAACAAATAAGGGACAAAATAGGGGGAATTCTGACACTTATTATTCGCCGGAAATCGATCGCCGTGACGCGTGTATTGGTCGTGCAAACAAGCCGGTTTTGACCAGGCTGAAGACACTGGTGACGGCCCCAAAACAGGGCACTGAACATGGAAGGAGACGGGCGGTGGCGTCTCTGTGCGCTGTGCTGACCGTGCTGGATGAGTAGATCCAGGGCCTCTGTGTGTCCGTACTCGGCGGCGATGCCCAGCGGCGTGACACCGTGGCCGTCGGTACCCGTCGTCTTGCCCCCGTGTCTCAGCAACAACATCAGGATAGCTGGACAGCCCACCTAGAGACACCATGATGGGGATGGGAGGGAGGGAGGGAGGGAGGGAGGGAGGGAGGGAGGGAGGGAGGGAGGGAGGGAGGGAGGGAGGGAGGGAGGGAGGGAGGGAGGGAGGGAAGAAAAAGGAGGATGGATGGATGGATGGATGGATGGAGGGAAGAAGGAGGGATAGTGGAAAAAAAGATGGATGGATGGAGGGAGGAAGGGAGGGTGGGCGAGAGGGGAGAAAAGAAGGGAATGGAAGAGGAAGACAGAGAGGAAGGAAGGGAGATGTACAGAATGATGGAGGGATGAAGGAAGACAGGAAGGAGGAGGGGAAGTAACAGAGAAAGATGTACCAGAGTTGAGCACAATCAGGCGGTGTGGTGCTGGTGGTGTGGTGCTGGTGGTGTTGTGCTGGTGGTATTGGGGTGGTGATGCTGTGCTGGTGGTGCTGAGCTGGTGGTGCTGTGCTGGTGGTGCTGTGGTGGTGGTGGTGGTGGTGCTGTGCTGGTGGTGCTGTGCTGGTGGTGTGGTGCTGGTGGTGGTGCTGTGCTGGTGGTGGTGTTGTGCTGGTGGTGGTGCTGTGCTGGTGGTGTGGTGCTGGTGGTGGTGCTGTGCTGGTGGTGGTGTTGTGCTGGTGGTGGTGCTGTGCTGGTGGTGTTGTGCTGGTGGTGGTGCTGTGCTGGTGGTGTGGTGCTGGTGGTGGTGCTGTGCTGGTGGTGCTGTGCTGGTGGTGGTGCTGTGCTGGTGGTGCTGTGCTCACCTTGGCAGCTTCATGCACGGCCGTGCACGACTCCACCAGCGCCCCGCCCATGATGAGAGAGAGGACGACGTCGTAGCACCTCTGTCTCACCGCTGCCAGACGTGGGAAGCAGGATTAAACAGGCGTGCTATTGACACGATGAGGGCGTAGGTTTGGTCCGTTCAATTGTGTCATCGGTGTGTTGGTGTTGCCGTGTTGTGTTATTTGGGTTGTGTTTGGTTACGTTTCATTGTGTTATGAAGTCTTTCCCCTATTGTGTTGTTGTTGTTGTTGTTGTTGTTGTTGTTGTTGTGTCGTGTTATGACGCCTTTGAGTGTGCTGTGGTTGTGTTCCAGTGTTATTGGTTGGAGTGGGTCACGTGGTATATGTATCCACCTATCATCAGAGGAGGTTCCTTCATACTGTTGTCTTATTGGTTGGAGTGTGTCACGTGGTATGTGTATCCACCTATCATCAGAGGAGGTTCCTTCATACTGTTGTGTTATTGGTTGGGGTGTGTAATGTGGTATGTATATCCACCTATCATCAGCGGGGATTCCTTCCTGCTGTTGGTGGTGTGTGGCGAGGCTCCGTACCGCAGCAGCAGGGAAACATTCTGCTCCAGCCCGGCATGTGCAGCCAGGGTCAGGGCTGTCCCACCGCACCCTGCCTGCTCCTCCAGACTCTCCTCACTGGAGGTCATCTCTACACACACACGCACGCAGGCAGGCACGCACGCACACACACACACACACACACACACAAATACACACAAACACACACAAACACACACGCACGCATGCACACAAACATCAAAACACATTGAACACACCAGCCGCCACAGATTCACATCATCACCGACAAAATCAGCATCATCTTCATCGTCATCATCATAATCCATATCATCACCATCACCATCACCACAATCATTATCATCTTCACCATCACCATCATTATCACCACCACCATCATCATCTTCATCATCATCATTACCACCACCACCATCATCATTATCATCAGCATCATGACCACCATCATCAGCCTCAGCATCATCAACATCCTCCGCATCGTCACCAGTGTCCTCTGACCTTGCAGGACCAGCTCCAGGATTCTGGGGCTGAGCTGGGTGGCTGCCCGGTGCAGGGGCAGCCTCCCCTGATCGTCTCTCTCCCTGAAACCCCAGACGCAGCCAGACAGCCTGGCTAGAGCAGCCTCGTCCCCTAGGGACAGCACAGCAGCTGAGGGTCAGGTTTAAACATGGGACAGGAGGTATGCGCATACACGCGTGCATATGTACACACACACACACACACACACACATACACACACACATGTACATACACATGCACACACATACATGGGCACCCACGTTGAGACACTTGGGCGCTCAAATACACACATGAGCATCTCACACACAAAAACACACACACACACACACACACACATACAGATAAACATCCCCTGTTCACCATGTGTCTTATCAAACTGATTTAATAATAATTATTGGCTCTTGGAACCCTACCTTGATCAATGGCGGCCATTATCTTCAAAAGGTCTTCATTTTGGGGGGGGTTTCTAACAGCCAACAGACAGACAACAAATATGTGTACAGAAGAGAAAGCTGTGCAATATTTGCATACAATTTAATTCAGTTCACATCTGTCATTCATAATGGGTTTTTAATCAATAATCTTCACAATATCACAATAATCTTCAACTGCAACACAAACTATTAACGTCTTTAATAATAAACAATAAGAATAAAAAATATATTTAACAACACATACACAAATTAAACGGCAGTTTACACTTAGAGTGCCTTTTTGGTATTTTAGCGGAGTGAATTTGTGTCACCATCTGTCATTAAAGATACAGTCTATTAAAACCTTCTAAGGAAGTGTTACCCCTTAGTCTGGGCGTCGCCATGCCGCCTGCAGGTGTCCTGGATGCTCTGCTGAACGGCGTACTGAAGTAACTCTTCATCGATGCCATCATGTTCAACGTCAGCCATGTCTGGAGAAGGCCAGCATGACCGTTTGACCTTTTACACAGAAAATGGAGGACACACTTTTGTGTAATCCACTAAACAAAGTAATACAAGTTAAAAAAGCTAAAACACAAAAATAACTAAAGCATGTATACTCAAATACGTATATACAATATGTGAGTGTGTGTGTGTATGTGTGTTACAATGTTTGAGTGTGTGTGTGTGTGTATGTTATGAAATGTTTTGAAAAGTAACATACAGACTAAAGTGATATACAGACTAAACTGACACTACTAGTCATAGCAGGCTATTGTTTATAGTAATTTAACAGTATTTTCCAATGTTGGCCTGGGCACCAATAACTGAAATCTAGAGAAAAAAAATCAACAAAGTGCAATCAAACCGCTTGTTTGACCACTTATTACCTTTCATATCACATGCTTGTATTGCATGAGTCGTATACATATATATACTTTATATATATATATATATATATATATATATATATATATATATATATATATATATATATATAAGGCTCATGTAATACAAGCATGTGATATATATATATATTTATATACTTATATATGTATAAATACTTACATATATATACTTACTTACATACTTTCATATACTAAGTACCAAAACCACGACAACATAACATGCACAGGTCATCTAAAGTTCATCTTTCATGTCTGCCACTCAGACACTAATCACTGTGGTTATATGTGAGCATCTACAATAAGTAAATAAATACATGCCATCTGGGAGATGCTTTTATCCAAAGTGTCAAGACCCTGAACTATGACCTTTGCATGGGCCGATGTTAATACCGTGCTCCACCAAACGAGCTAGACAGGACCTCTGTCTGTTGATCTCTCTCTCTCTCTCTCTCTCTCTCTCTCTCTCTCTCTCTCTCTCTCTCTCTCTCTCTCTCTCTCTCTCTCTCTCTCTCTCTCTCTCTATATATATATTCCTAATACAACCTGTTTCGACCTGCTGTCCCCCACCCAGAGATCTCCATGTTATTCTCATGCCCTCTAGTAGTACTCCCGATCCATAGCCCGTGTGGTTTGGTAGTTGTCCAGTGACCTGTAACCTTTTAAACAGGCTGGACACATTTATTCAATCCAAATACAGTCCGGTAGTAAAAAAAAAAGTCGCCACCAAAAACCCTACCTCACCAGGTGGAGTGTGTGTGTGTGTGTGCGTGCCTGGTTCCTGTTGAATCCCTGCAGCTTGCAGCTCTTGTGTTTGTATTTAGCCTGGTGTGGCCAAGTCGCCTGCTGGGGTATTTTTAGAAGCAACCCGCTTCCAGCTCCGCTGACTCGAATGTGTCGTATTTGCACTACCGTGAAATGGAGGAAACAATTTGTTGACCTTTTATTGAATCAAGCCGTAATTTAATTAATTAATCGTATGAAGTGATACTGAAAGGGTATTTAATGACTGCATGGGGCATAAATACATGCAAACACATTCATCAGGTTCCTAACACAGAATACATGAATCTTAGAAAGCTTTTGAAGCCCATGTTTGAAATGCATGAGGAACACAAAAATGTAATGTCATTTCTGTTACACATTACTTAACCTCAATCTTGACCCCACAATTACTTTTACATCAGTAACAGGGTGTGGGCGTGTGTGTGTGGATGATGGCTGGTTGAAGCAGCCTCACCTGGCCCGAGTCAGACTGATTGGACTCTGGGGCTGGGTGAGGCTGCACACCTGTTGCGCATTGAGCAATCAATGTGCACAGGGTAAACAAGCCATCACCGCACACACTCAGGGAGAGTTATTCTGCATGGCGACATGGAGCACCAAGTCATGGAGCATTGTCGAGCAACATTTACAATATCCGGATTTCCAACACCACCACCCTGCGTCCTTGTCCGGAGGAGCCCAGTTAAAGTCACCTAGGTGGAGTGTGGCATGTGTATTGCTACACAGGGTAATTCTGCAGTGCGAAGATATCAATCTGAACACATTCTATTTACGACTTTTCCTTAATGATTGCATGTGTATTTTACAACTTCAAAACATTGCAACAGTATGTTACAAAGTTATACCTTTACTATAATGTTACAATGTAACTCTACAATATTTCACCTTTACAAAGTTCAACTTTACTGCTATGTTTCACATGTACACATCTTAACTATAATAAGAAGTCTCTGTATGTCGCTATGTATGTATGTATGTATGTATGTATGTATGTATGTATGTATGTATCTGGCAGGTGTATTGCTGAGGACCTACGGAAGTTCAGTGTCGAGTGTGAAGTTGTTTGGATGAGCAGTTCTGGAGAAAGCTGCAATCAACAGTTAGAATGTTACTTTTGTTACCTTTACAATTTAACGTTTCACCTGTACAACTCTACAAATGTACACTTTTAGTGCACAATGTTACACATTTACAACACAATGTTACACCTGTACAAATGTTCAAATGTACACCTTTAGTGCACAATGTTAAAACTTTACACATTTACAGCCCTACAAAGTTACAACCACTGTTACAACTGTACTCCTATGTTACAAAGTAACCCCTTTCATATAATATTACAATGCAACAATCAAACATATTTGTAACATTACAAACTTAAAATGTTGCATCCTTTGCAAGTACAGGAGGCGGTAGAACAGTGGCAGAGTTTCCCATGCGTGCGAAGTGTGACGCTCTTCTGAGACCGGTGAAGCACGCGGCTCATTTCTCGGCATCACGTAGGAGTTTTCTGGAGAAGCGTGTAGCCACCGACGCCAGCGGTGACGGCGAAGACGACGTCGGCGTGTCACACAGTGAGTCAGCCTGTAGGCGGCCTCAGGCCCTTGTGAAAAAAGGCTTCAGTCAACTGTCGTCTGGAGTGGAAACAGACCGGCCTCCCATCCTCTGATCACACTCCGCACTCTGCTCCTCTCTCTCTCTATCTCTCACAGGCACCATCTCTCTCTCACACACACACACACACACACACACTAAGCTCTGTCTCTTTGGTATCTCTCTGATCTGAATTTCATGCTTTGGATTGGGGAAATCTTCAATTTTCGTTCCATATGAGGGATAAAGTAAGTAGTACAGTTTTTTTTTTTCATTTTATTACCTTTCATTTGTCCGGGGGATTAGAAAGTTGGGCTGTGGATGCCGGCTTGCAGTTTAAATGTGATGTGTGTTGTTTGTGAACAGAAGCCAGTAGTTTTGTGTATGCAAGTCAAATTCGGTTGTGGAAGAAAAACATGTTTTTCTTTTGCACCATGGTGAGACGTGTTTGTTGTTTGACTGGTGTAAGAAGAAGCAAAGTGGATTCATTCACATTCTAATCTGACCTTTTATTTCAATTAGCAATGTTATTGAATTGCACGCATGGAATTGAGCTTCACATTGAAGTGAATCACATTCACTTTATTGAAAGACACTTCAATTACTTCCATGGTTCTTAAAACCAAATGGGACGCATGGCTGCACAGACGGGTCAGAAATGCATCACACTGTACTTTGTACAAATGACTAGGGTGCATTTATGGTTGTTGCTGTTGTTGTTGTTGACCATAACCACCACCACGGCGGTTATGGTTTGAGAGTTTAAGTATTGCTCACATGTTGTGACAAATCGATTCTGATATAGTTGCATATTACAGGGATGTCCAATTGTCCATAATTAGCAGGTTTCTTTTAGGTTTTATGCAACTTGATATTAGAGGGAAAACCTGTAGTGTTTTTAATATACATTTCGATTTATACAGTACTTTAACAACACATATTTGATTTAAAGTAAACTGTTACAATTTGAAAATAAATTGGATATGCTGTCATGGCAGGATTAGACTGATATAGCATAGCCAATTACAGCCAAATTAAATGGGTCTTAGCTTGTTGACTTGCTTTAAATATTAAAAAAGTGCTTACAATTCAGAACATGCACCACTAAAAGTAATAGATACTTTGGGGTAAAAACAGCATTTAATGACACGTTTCCTAAAATAGAATGTCTCTTGGTGTTATGAAACTCTGTAAAGGGTCATGGCTCATTGATTTGTGTTTTTAGCTGAAGCATCAAAATATATGCTTTGCACATTTCTCAATTGGGTCCCTAGTCATCAGGACAAGGTTATTGGCCAGCAACGACAGCAATATTATTTTATATATATTTTTTAGCAAAAATTAGGAATTGTCCTACTTGTCATACTGTGTGTAAGAAGAGACATCTGGACAAACTTCTTAATCCATATGGCAAGTTATTGACACATCTGTCAGTTTGTGTTAATCTTCTTACAATCCAATAGAAAGCAGGAACACCTTGCGTCCCTTTTGGTCAGAAGTTAATTCAAGATGTTGTCATTCCAAGGTTTTCTCTTGTAATATGGCGTAGACAACACTACCGCCAACAAGAGTAAATCTGGGGTAGGCAATTTTGGAAGAACCTGCCAGAGTGAGCTAGAAAAATAAAAATCCCACCCCTTCCTTCAGGCCTCCCTCCAAAGCCACTCCCTCAAAACACACGACTAGCTCGCTAGCTTTAGCCATAGGTCTGCCTAACCTTGTGGAAGACTCCGGTCATGTGCAATGAGCACACAGGCAGAGTGCAGGCGGGTAGCTAGGTAGACGGACAGGTAGGCCGTCCAATCATTTAATTCCAGCAGAATGAAATGATTGGAAGGGCTTATAAAAGGCCTGTAAAATAAACAGATGCCAGGTTTTTTGTCAGAGTATTTGATTTATTGATTTATTTCGGGGTGTAAAGAGAATTTCAACAAATGTGACAAAATAAATGGTCTACCCGAGCTTTAATTAGAAATGTTTTTCAGAAATGTGAAGCTGGAAATGCATCTGATTCAAAATACTTTATGGAGCCTTGATTTCAAAGTACCAACAGACAGATATGCCATCATGGATATGTATTGATGGTACTGATATAGATGGTGTGTCTTGTTTGCTTGTGCATGATTAAGCCCTCAATGTTTACGTTTCTCTTTTCTTCTGTTGTCAGTGTGTTATCTGTGTTAGTGACGGTATGTGCACGCAGCGGCACAATCTTTGATGTCACAAATTGTAACACTTTAATGAAAACCACAGGGGCCCGCAGATCAGTCGAGAGATTATATTATTACATTTAGCAACCCCGGCAAATCAATGACGGGGACAGGAGTCACTTGTCTGGGAGGAAATCAGCATCCCTGAGCTGTCACATGTGGGACACCAAACAGGGTACGCCTCCAGGGTAGATAGACCTCCTAACGACACTACCGGTTGTGCTCTTCCCATTTATCTTGGCTCAATTAGAAACATTTTGGGTGGCCGAAGATGACAGACATGGTGAATAGAAAGAAAGGCTTTGGGGCTTAATATCCCACAAACTAAAGCTTTACCATAACACCTGGTAATATTCAACAACAGTCAATTTTTCCATAGGCTATTATATTACCTATGAAGTCACTTCAACTATCCAGACACTCTTGGTATATTGGTGTGTATATATATATACAGAAATTTGCACTGTCTGTTTTTTTAAGAAGTTTAGTTGTGCAGCAATTTTTTTAGTTACAGGAATTTTGAATATGTGCTTTGGTGGTTGTCAGTCTCACTTGAATGTCGCATTGGAAAAAAAAGACTAAATGTCTTTGTAAAACTATCTGTCGATTTTGGTCGCTTTTCTTCGAATGGTATGACAAATAAACAAAGAGCGACATTCTCCTGTTTGGACTACACGATTACTTGACTTAACTTCCAGTTTGATTTAAAATAAAGAAAGCTCTCTAAATAAGGAAGATACCTTCGACTGACTTAAGTCCTATGTCATTAATTATTCATGACTTTCACCTTTGTTAAACGGCACAATGTTGAGATCATGGTGTATCAATCATACCTACCAACAAGCAGTTACAAAAAAAGATCTGTTGATTCGTAAACTTGTGATGTCTCAAATTGTGCTCCAACCGTCACAAGATTTTGAATAGAGAGATTCTTTTTCCATCGAGCAATGTCAAAACAGCTTCTACTGATTAAACCATTCCAAAAGTCCCATTCATGCGTTACAGATCCCTTTTGCCAAATTAAAAGGATCTTCCAGCCAAGAATCTTCAAACAAGTTCACGTTCAGTTGACGTTAACACTGTTCACCGTGTAGGAGAGGAAATTGCATGAAAATGCATAAAAATAAGATTACACTCAGTTCTCTGGTACATTAAAGGAGCAGACCCACAATTAGTGATCTGTTTAACGTGTGTGTGTGTGTGTGTGTGTGTGTGTGTGTGTGTGTGTGTGTGTGTGTGTGTGTGTGTGTGTGTGTGTGTGTGTGTGTGTGTGTGTGTGTGTGTGTGTGTGTGTGTGTGTGTGTGTGTGTGTGTGTGTGTGTGTGTGTGTGTGTGTGTATACATATATACACACGCTATTGGTGGATGCCCTTTCACCATCTCTTATAACACATTTGAATACCTAACCATTTGTTAATGCCTGATCAATTGAGCTACAGAAATTCATAACTGGTAGAACAATGCATTATCAACGCCTGGGTTAGGGCTTTTGATTCCCACTGGGGAGGCATGGGTGGTCTTTACTAAGAACTGTATGGTCTTATGTCTTGGTATTTGTAAGACACCACCAAATGGCATGTATACTAAAGCCAACACTTTGATTCAAAACCACTTATTTTAGTTATGCTTTATGTCATTAAGGAGCAGGTAGGGGTTAGGGCATCATTGTCTCCTATTTCTTCTCCCTAGCATATCTGCAAGGCTCCTTGTCTCTTGTGTCTCCTATCACATCTGTAAGTCGAATTGTCTCCTATGTCTCCTCTCTATCAGATTTGCAAGACTCCTTGTCTCCTCTTCTTTCTGCTCACTAGTCTTCATCACTGCTCCGGAAAGTTTGGAACGCCCATCACAGATGATGTGAACAAGCTACTGCTATTGGTCAGTTTCACATCACCTCGCATCACACCTCGCTCTTGACTAGACTTGACGATAAGCATGTCTCATCGCTGCCTTGAAAGTGCATGACTCAAATAAACCCGATCCCTCTGTAAAAATATATTTTTTTCACCAACACAGCAACAGAACATTCCCGTTGACTATGAGATTCCCGTTCACTACATACCAAAGGAAGTGGTAGGTAAACCCAACAAAAAATGTCATTACAAAATCCAATAAATATGAATCATAATGCAACTATTCCCCAGTGAAACCTGATTGTGTTTTTTAGTTGCTTTTCAAAAAGCAACTAAATTGGGCCACACCTTACAATTATGGGTACATTAATTAACCATTAATTTACATTAGTTAATGCAGTTATAAGCATTCACTAACAGTTAATTACCCTTAACTAATAATGTCTAGTAATAATTTACTAATGAATTATTAATTAGTTATTAGCTGTTAATCCATACATTATTTAAAAGGGTTAGGGTTAACTCTAAACCTAAACCCTAACCCTTTCCATAACCCCGACCCTAACCCCTATGATAATGCTATGCTTATTACTGCATGCACTTGTGTTTATGGGTGGTTAATTAAGCTACCCTTATTGTAAGGCGTTGCCCTAAAGTGCTGTGGTTGCCTTTAGAGTGGGAGGTGCTGGGTGGTGCTGAACATCTACCCTCTGGAGCAGAGCCTTTGTAAACTGGCCACCATGTTTGGTGCCCTGTCCTCCAACAAGGAGAACATCATAGTCTTCATCGCCATGCTGAAGAGCCTGCGCTTCACGTTTGACCACGAGGAGCTGGTGAGATTGGAATAGTGATGATTTGATTACACTTTGTTTTTTGGTATCCTTCTTATTTTGTTGGCTCAGTTTATACATCTTTGTGTCGTTCACCGATTCCACAAACTAGACACAAAATTGGAAAGGAAACGCGATTGGTTACAAACATCTATTAGTGGGTTGTTTTGCATCCGTCGCAGCTGCAGCCGAACCTTGTGATTGCGTGTTATGTTTTTGTAATAGCCTATAATGTATAACGTTTGTCTTTATAATGTGCAGTGTTTATTCCTAATATGTGTTCATCGACCCATATCGTTTCCATTTCCTTTAGTCGTATGCACATAAATGCTTATTTTTGGTGTGTCCTTGTTACATTATAACACATGCAATATAACTACATATGCAGTACATACAGTGTTAAATATCATAATAAATGTAGCCCAACGATCCCAGTACGATGGCAAATTACCTCAATTCCATTCCATTCAAATGGTCCTTGTGTTTCTCCGCTCAGGAATCGGCGATGCAGGTCTTCCAGTGTCACTACCACGAGAGGAACCTCCTGTCGGGTCTCTACTTCGACTACATTAAGGAAATATTACATGCTGCGGCCCAAGGGGTGGGGGGCTTCCCCTGTAAGCCCCCCCCCTGCGTCCCCCGCCAGGAAACCCCAGGTGAGCACCTGCATGGCCAATGGGATGGGGAGTCCCCACTGAACGGTTTTGAGTTCGATCGATCCACCGCGTCCCAGATCTACCTGCGGGCCTCCTTGAGCAAGATCCAGCACGTTGCTTTGGATGAAGGCATCTGCCAGAGTAACAACATAGAATAGATGAACACAACAAACAGTTACCGCGTGGTTTTTAGTCAGCATCCTGGGATACATTGATTTCACATGGTTTGAAGAGATGTAGATGTTGGCCTCATGTTGTCTGGGAAACAAGCAGAAATTTAAACACCTTAATATTTGTTTAACGTGTTTTTTGTCGACCACTGCCTCAATCATGCGCCTAAAATGCGCTGTGATAATATCGGTTTGTTTTATAGATCAAATGTGTTCAGTATCAACATTCATCCCAGAAAAGAGACTGCACAATGCCAATGTTGTTGTTTTAGTTTGGAGTCTTGCTCTATCAAAAGAAACAGACACACAAACACAGACACACAAATTGAATCAAGGAATTGACCCTGAAAGCTCTGAAATCAAAAGGTACCCCCTGTTGCTAATGAGGGTCTTGCCCTATCCACACACACAGACGTGCACACACACACGTGCGCTCACACACGTGCACACACACACACACACAGACAGACAGATAGACAGACAGACAGACAGAGGCACGTGCAAACACACACACACACACACACACACCGCACACTTGAATTAAAGGGATTTGACCCCTACAATTCTGAAATCCAAGCGGTATACCTCCTGGTGCTAGTGGGATGTGAGCTACACCTCACATGTATCTCTCTCTCCTCTCAGGGAGTCAGGAAGATGGGCGCGTGCAAGCCTGGCTGAGCAGAAGTCCTGTTCTGCTCATCCTGATTCCCATCACAGCATGTCTGCTCCTGCTGTTGTGGCTGGTGAGTAAAAAAAACAAAAACATGATGTCACGTCATCTGTCCATCTTTCCTTTTAAGAGACATTTGCGTTGAATTTTGTAGTTATTTTTGTTTTTCATATTTTTCGACCAAAATAGACTCTTCTTCGCATTTCTTTCTTACATCTTTTAAAGATTTTTTTTTAAGATATACAGTGACCTTATTTGGCGTTGAACTGGGACAAAAGTATGCCTTGCATTCAAAACATTAAATATGTGTTTTTATGTCTTTCTATAAATATCTCTCTTTTTGAGAAGATGAGTGAAAATAATATGCATAGAGCTGTATGTACAAATCCATTTCCATGTTTATAAAGACACCAAATGGGCATTGATAGGACTGCAAGATGCACAAAAGGTGTGCATACATGACTCCTTCGATCTCGGTTATTTATTTCCAGGCCCAGTCCAGAAGGCGGCGGTTGCGCGAGTGCGACGTGGAGACGCGCAGAGATTTGTCGTCGCCGGCCAACACGGTTCCCAGCGTGTCCATGTCTGTCCCGCTGTACAGAACCGCGGATTCCACGTCCGCCACAGAATTGGTTCCCAGACAACAAGAACTGGGGTGAAGAGGACCAAATGACAATGGGGGGTTGAAAGAAAAAGAAAAAAACTAGATAAAATTAGACCGACGCGCCTGATTGGTCTGTTGTTCTGAACAGCTTTGCTGGACAAAAAGCGCTCTGTCTTTCACTTGCTTCGGACCTGGGGTGCAGCAGGGAACGCACAAATCTCAACGGCTGAAGGAACTTTTTTGAAGGACTTTTCCTTATTTTGTAACCGGACATTGTATTTTCATTTCCCCCCTGTATAGAGACTTTTTTTTTTTTAAGCAACTAGTAGTTGGTGGTCAAAATGGGTATTTAAACACATGTGTGTGTGTGAGTAGTATTTGAACACCAGTTCATTTGGTCAGTGGTTATGTACAGCACAGGGACTGAGCTGAATGTTGTCAACCATTTTAGCACCGGGCAAATGGGTTGTCCTCAACAGCAGGATAAAAAACATTGAATTGAAAATGGGCTTCATTTTGGTCACATCACCTTGTAAACTAGGTCCCCTCTTGTGAACGCTAATATGAAAGTATACCTGGGGGCTTAACATATTAATCCAAACTGAAACCACTTAAGTGTGTGTGTGTGTGTGTGTGTGTGTGTGTGTGTGTGTGTGTGTGTGTGTGTGTGTGTGTGTGTGTGTGTGTGTGTGTGTGTGTGTTTTTGAGAGATACTGTAACACATAGAATACATATTAACCGCACAATTTCTTTATTGGACTTAAGACTAGATCTGGGTTTCACACACGCCTCTGGACTCTCTCTTCTGTAGAAAAAGGTGTGGATGCTCAATTCATTGCAGAAGGTATAAATCACAATTACAACGGTCTTTAAATCTCAATAACTTTACTATTTACTTTCACAATTGTGAAATTTAAATTACAGTGAATTCAGATACATGTCATTTAGGAGACGGTAGGGGGTAGGGGCCCTCTTACATCCAGCTTTCGTGCAGACATTGGGGACCAAAGCCAGTGACTGTCAGTCGAACAGCATAGCCCTGACCCTAATACGATTAAAATGAAAAGCCAAAGGTACAGCAAACCACATCATTGCAGACGATTGTTTAAAAGAGTGTTTCGAGTCGTGGGGCTTGTGTTTAGCTCTGACATTATCGTGATCTGTGAACCCGCTCCACACAAACAACACACTGGGCAAATTCCAGAACTGCCCCACTTTTCCTCATCAAAAGACCAGGCCAGATGGCAGATCGCCACTGGCTCAAGCCTCTTTCTCTCTGTCTCTCTCTTTCTCTCAATTCTGTCATTGTATTCTCAAGTTGTTGCCGCAAAGAGAGAAGGAGGGAGAGACAGAGAAGGAGAGAGACACAGAGAGAGAGAGAGATGTATGATGTGCGGGTGTCTCTCCTGCCTTCGTTGAGCTGTTATTCCTCAGTCACAGACTCAATCATATTCAAGTCATGAGAGTATGAGTCGGCTGGGTGCTGCTTCTGCTGCTGCCAATCATCTATGTGTCACCGGCAGAGAGAGAGAGAGAGTGCATGTGTGTATGTCAGAGAGAGAAAGTGAGAGAGTGTAAGAAAGCGAGAGAAAGAGTGCAAGTGAATGATGAGAGCAGAATGGAGAGAGTGATAGAGAGAGAGGTGTTAGGGATTGTATGTGAGAGAGAGAGAGAGAGAGAGAGAGAGAGAGAGAGAGAGAGAGAGAGAGAGAGAGAGAGAGAGAGAGAGAGAGAGAGAGAGAGAGAGAGAGAGAGAGAGAGAGAGAGAGAGAGAGAGAGAGAGAGAGAGAGAGAGAGAGAGAGAGCCGAACAGATAGAGAGAGAGAAGTGAGATAAGATAGACCTAGAGTGTGCGAGTGCGAGATAACAACCTCAACAGAGAGAGAGACAGAGAGAAAGAAATGGATAGATAGATGACCTCAGTGGAGAGGGGCATAAGGGAGGCTTGTTCTCCCCCACAAAAGAAGTGGCCGTAGGCTGGAGGAAATGCCAATTGTCCACTGGACTGATGTCCACAAGACCCCGATGAATCAACAGCCAAAACTGGCTGCCAGACCGCATAGCGCTCGCAGAATCATCCACAAAGGAAGGGGAAACGAGAGTTTAAAAAAAATGTCAATAACGTTTTAAACCTTTTTTTTCAACAGTTGGAAATTCCGAAACGGTTGATTGAAGTTTTTTTGAGAGTTAACCAAAAGTGATGAATCATTAAAAAACATTTAATCCATTCATTAAAGATGTGATCATGTAACAACGTGTGTACTATACATGTAAATAACTGCTGTTTAGAGAGATGTCTGTCATGTTTTCATTGTTATTTTGTGAGATTGTGCATGTGTACATGTTCATAGAAAGGATATGCTGTTGTTTTTTTCAACTCAATTAAAGTATAATATTTTCTGCTGAGCTCCTCGCATAATTTGTGTGTATACATATTCCTTTTCATTATTATACACATAATCTAAAAGTATTGACAAAGAGTTTTGAAATATTCCATAATCGGCATCACCTTGAATGTTTATATTTTGCTCGAGTGGTGGATGGCTTGAGGCTCTAACGGAAGTAAACACGCTCTTATTTTGAAAATCCCTTACCCATAAGCCTTCTTAAACCTGCCTGGCTTGACAGCAGTTGCAGAGTTATTGTTACATTTTAACGTGTTTCGGGTAAAATGTAGTACTTTGTAGTTATTTAGAGTATTCACATTCATCCCACTTAAGCTATAAGGGTGTGCAAAAAATGGATAAACTAGTTAGGACTCGAGGTAGGTTTTGCAAAGCTAGCTGCTATGTTGCTATTTGTGTGAGATGTGTTGCCTTGGATGAGCGCATCAACGATCAGTCATTCACAATAACGAAATTAGACAGCGACTTTTATCATCTCAAACACGTTTATTGTGACAAAGGCTCGTAACCTTTCATTTTGAATTGTAATGTGGTGAGATAATCCGCAAACCTTTTATATTTTAGGATGAGAGGAAGCAGACACTGCGAGTACTTCCGCCCTCTGTGTCAGTTCATTTGTTCAGCACTGTGTAAAAGTGTTCTAGTTAGTTTATCGTCTTCAGTTGCGATCTACGCCACGTTAAACTACGTGGTATTGGCAACATGTTTCCAATTCATACAACCTATGCATAACATACCCGATGGCTGTAAACATGTATATCTATCCATCTTTATTATACCACACACCGTTATGAAAGAATCTCCTGAAAGACCTGCATGCATTCCAAACGAAACCCAAGTAGCCAATAAATGCATGTGGATCACATTGGTGGCCCCTTCTAATTGGGGTTACCTGCCCTTACAAAAACCCACTTTGACCAGTGTCAAACAATTATGCATATCACAATATGCCACCTATATTCAATTGTTGGCGAATTTGTACTTGCTATTCAATTAATATTAAATAAGTCTGCAGAATCTCAATTAATCAATTTAATTAATGCCATTTCCAAACTGCTTCTCTCCATCCAGCTCGTCCACTAGCTCCCTCTCCCCGTCTTCTTGATGGTGTCGTGAAAGAGCAATAGAAAAGTTGGACGTAATAGTAAATCGTTTTGGGACGCGCCCTTATTGTTTTGTTAATGTCCCGTATAGGTTCAGCCGCCTCCACCCTTCCCCTGGCCTCTCTGCGTCTGCTGGCCTCCCCCCTGCAGCTGGTCTACTCCTACATCTGGCAGGTCATAGAGAGGAGGAACGTCCGGCGCTACGACAAGGTGGAGGAGTTCGTCACCATGGTGACGCAGACGGTTCCGGAGCTCATGAGCGCCAAGCAGACGGCCCAGTTGATCCTGGGCCTGAGGGCACGGGTACGAGCAGTTCGTTTGGTTGGGTTTGTTTTAATTAGCACTTACATGTGTGGCAGGTTCATGTCTTTTTTTTGTTGCCTCTATTGTCCCCCTGTCCATTTTTTTTCATGCATATTATTCATACATTGTTATTTGATTCTATTACAATTATTTTCGACATCTTATACAATCAGTAGTTCAACTTTCAAGTGGCATTATTTTATTTGAATATTTTGTTTGATTTGGACTGTGTATCTTACCTTTAGTACAATAAATGAGGTGAAATTACATTACCCTAACCAGGAGCCACATTTTGACTTCATGGGGTCTTTTTCTTTTGAAAAGTGTCCCTGATGCATTTCACGATCGTTTCTGTAGATCATTTTGGAGTTGGTCAAAGAGGCGACACCAGACTGCTCGGCAGTTCAAGCTCTCATAAACAAGCTGAAGATCCCAGCTGGAGTAAGTTATCGTGTTGAGGATCGGTGATGATGAGGATGGTAATAGTGATGATGAGACATATTTTACCACTGCCTCCCCTAATCCAATCTAATCGAAGAAGTAATATCCACGAGACTCTTTTCTTGAAGAAAAAGGGGCAGGATAGTAAAGAGGCAGTTTGACTCCCAGCCAAAAGGTTCAGAGTTCGAAACTCAATGTCCACACCCTACCTGCAGTCATCCTTGGGCAAGATGCCCCAAGTCTTTGGATAAATGCAAAATGACTAAATAGTAAACACAAAGTGGTGCTCCACATAGATGATGATTTTAAAGTAAACTAACCCATGATCACGTGTGTTTGTAGAAGGATGTAGACGTGGAGAAGTCACAGACTAACTTCATGGTGCTGGTCCAGATTCTGCTCAAAAACACAGCTGAGAGACAGCGCTTCTTCCAGGTTTGGTTGTTGAGTTCATGTCACATTACATCTTACTTACTGACAAACACACACTGTATGAATGTGTCTATTGTCCTAAAGAGTGATACATGAGTATTGTGCAATATTCATCGCTGCTTCACCAAGAACGTTTAACCCTTTAGACTTTCAAGTGTTTATGCATATAACTAATTATAATAATGTAACTAATTATTATAAAGTAATAGTCATTTCTGTTTCATTTGCAACTTCTTATCCTTCAGACTTTTCTGGGTTTATATATATATATAAACCCAGAATATTATAATTTTATGAATATATCTATGATCTCGGTCCATTCATTGATGATTCATCATAAGTCATATCAGTTTGCCGTCTGCAGGAGGTGTTTCCTGTCCAGTATGGGACCAAGTACGACACGGCTCTGCAGGCTCTTATCGCAGGACTAGTGTACAAACTGGAGCAGCTGCTTCCTGTGCCCAACCTCTCCCAGGTAGGTCACCTGTCCACCTGTTGCTCTGGGTTTCAGCGATCATAGGTTGGCCCGGGGACATTCAATTGGGGTTCAATGGCTGCCTATTATTTTGGTTTGTTAGCCAGGTTAGCCGAGTGGTTATGGTGAGGTATGGAAACTCCCAGCCAAAAGGTGGGGTTCAAACCCAAATGTTTGCAATCTTACCTAGGAATCCTTGAGCAAAATCCCTTAACCCCCCAACTGGTCCTTAATGAAATGTATCCAAAAGCAAGAATATAATTAAAGTCACTTTGGATAAAAGCATCTGATAAATGACAAAATAGTAATAAAAATACTATTTTTACAATTTGCTATTCAGACAGTATTAAGTAAATCATCAAAGCAAAGACAGCTGCTTCTATCATGGAAGTAGTACAACTTGTAGTCATGTTCTTCTTCTGTATGGATATCTTTCTTGGCTCCATGTTTATGGATGATAATGAACCTTCTTCCCTCCACCTCAGCTGGGCACCATGATCCCCAGTCAGCCCTCCGTCCTGGAGGAGTGCGGCCACTTCATCCCCGACCACGGAGACCTGAGGGTCCTGCTGCGACACCAGAAGCAGAAGGGCTTCCTCACCACCAGTGGTAAGCCGCGCCTTTATTTAGAAAAGCCCTCAATTTAAATAAACAGAAAGATAAAAAATATATCGATTGTTTAAGTGGTTTTGTCTTTGATTTTACTGCAGGCAAGTGTGATACATGGGTCATATTATTTATATAACTATTGATAATGTAAATAATTAAGTTGTCTATAAATAATATAAATGTTTACTCTGTTTGATTGTGTAACGCCTAGCCTGATTGATACGGCAAATAGTGCATAGTAGTCTTTGCTTCCTTGCTTTATTTGGGGGGGAAAAAAATGTCATCCCGCAAAAGAACTGAGACATTGACCCCTTATCAACATGCTCCGTCTTCCCCAGCCATCTCCTCCACTGTGGGAGACTGCGTGCTCTCCTCCCTGTCCTTCCTCCCTGGCCCCCTGGAGCCCGTACAACCGGAGGAGCCCCAGGCCCCACACACCCCCGACCCAACGGACAACATGCACGCGGCCGACGAGGACACGAGCGGCGTGACCCCCGTTTCTGAGAGTCCCGTCGAATCAACGGGCGGCGGCGGCGCGCTGGAGAGCCTCTCTGCCGTGCATGTCCCTCTTCCCCCCCGGGAAGCATGCGCGACCCAGGAGGAGGCGGGAGCAGAGGCGTGTGAGGCCATGCGGTCGGGATCTCCACCCACACACGATACGGACGGGGAAGACGCGGTGGCGCCACCCGAAATCACCGCCGCCGCCGCCGCCGCCGCGCCAGAGATAGCCGCTCCGCAGCCTCAGCTCCCAGAGAGGTCCGTGCCCCTCAGGGCGCTGCAGGCGCCCGCCAGATCCGCTCCGTCCGTCGCCGCCGCGGAGGGCGACGCCCAGCAGCGGCTGCAGATCCAGCGCGTCACGCTGCACCAGTGGGTCTCCCAGATGGCCACCAACAGCCTCTCGCTGCCCACCCTGCCGCCCCTCAGTCCCCCCAGGGCGGGCCCCGGCGGCGGCGGCGGCGGCGGCGGCGGGGGCGGGGGCGGCGGCGGCGGCGCCAGGAAAGACCGCCGGCGGCGCGCCAAGTCCCCCGTGGAGCGCTTCACCTGCGACACGTGCGGCAAGCGCTTCGCCTACCAGTCGAAGCTCACGGACCACCAGCGCATCCACACGGGGGAGAAGCCCTTCGTCTGCGTCACCTGCGGCAAGGGCTTCCGCACGCAGGCCTTCCTCAACACGCACCTGCCCATCCACAGCGCCGCGCGGCCCTACAGCTGCGGCCACTGCGGCCGCTGCTTCCACCGCATGCCCAGCCTGAAGAAGCACGCGCTGACGCACAGCGAGCGCAAGCCCTTCCACTGCGGCGTGTGCGACAAGGGCTTCACGCAGTCCACCTACTTCAAGCGGCACATGGAGTGCCACGCCAGCCGCAGCAGCTTCCCGTGCGGCGAGTGCGCCAAGGCCTTCCCCACCGAGTTCAAGCTGGCCAACCACCGGCGGTGGCACGCGCGCGAGCGCCCGCACATGTGCGAGCGCTGCGGCAAGCGCTTCCTGGTGCCCAGCCTGCTCAAGAGGCACATGGGCTACCACGCCGGCGACAGGCAGTACCTGTGCGCGCAGTGCGGCAAGACCTTCGTCTACCTGTCGGACCTGAAGCGCCACCAGAAGGACCACGGGCCCAAGACCAAGCTGCCGTGCCCCGTGTGCCACAAGAGGTTCTCCAGCAAGTACTGCCTGCGGATCCACACGCGCATCCACACGCGCGAGAAGCCGTACACGTGCCCCGTGTGCGACAAGGCCTTCACGCAGGTCGGGAACCTCAAGGTGCACGTGCGGCTGCACAGCGACGAGAGGCCGCACGGCTGCGAGCAGTGCGGCAAGCGCTACAAGCTGACGTCGCACCTCAAGGCGCACAAGCGGACGCACCTGTTCAAGAAGCCGTGGGCGTGCGGCACCTGCGGCAAAGGGTTCTCTCTCCCGGGCCTGCTGAAGAA
Source organism: Lota lota (assembly GCA_026745465.1). Taxonomy (NCBI): domain Eukaryota; kingdom Metazoa; phylum Chordata; class Actinopteri; order Gadiformes; family Lotidae; genus Lota; species Lota lota. Next base: position 576,771 of record JACYXH010000007.1, on the reverse strand, counting down.
GCACGAGCTGGTGCACCTCCGGGACGCCGCGGGGTGCCCTGGGAAGCGGCCGCACCGGAGCAAGACGCCGTCGCACAAGAAGAGGTACGAAGAGGAGGAGGAGGAGGAGGAGGACGGTGGCGTGGGCGGGGGCGGGGCCGGAGATGTTTATTGATAGACCCCGGGTCGGTTTGGTCGTGTTACTGGAGATGAATCACGCGCTTTGTTTGTTGTTGTTGTTGTTGTTGTTGCTGCTGTCATGAAGCCATATCCTGGATCCCGATCGAATGTTCTGTGATCTACCTGTAGGGTCTTGCTTGTTGCCGGTCAGGGTGGTGAGTGGCCAATGATGACTGGCTTTACATGTCAATGATGGGGGAATAAGACGTTTCTATTTCTGTACTTCCGGGTGCATTCATGTGCATTCTTTTGTTAATATGAGGAAAGGTAAGCTTGTATGACACATATTTTATGGATCTATTCATGATCATCTATTTTTTAGATCTATCGAAAAATTCTCCAATCATGATAGAAATGTAACAGCATATTTTCTGTATCACATGTTTCAGACAAAGCTGTGGTATTTTAGACCTCTTGTTGTAAGACATCTGGATATCCCTAAGCGTTTGTGCTAACGGATATTACCACAATGTTATAATTTCATCATACATAATACTCAGCCCTTTTTTAATATACCAGTCCACCCAATTGCATTTCAAATGTACGTGGAGCCAGTGTTGAAAATCACACAATAACCTCAACCTCACAATCTCAGCTCATTTGTATGCATTCATGAAATATGTAACCTATGCGTGTATAGGCATAATATACCCTATTATACCCAATCATTTAGATTACCTAACGCTTCAAATGTGGAATAGAATTCAGTGTGTAAAAATATATTTCAGTTATGTTTTTATAGTTATTGCTTATGAGAACTGAGTCACTGGCCATAGAGGTAGCTACCTGAATGGATGCTATACAATGTATTAAATATTGTGTGCATTTAAGAAATCATGTGAGCTGAACTTAGCCTAGAAAATATCAATTTGTACAGCTTTTTGTAGACGTGCTTCTGGTCTCGCAGTAAAATAAACTTTACAACCAAAACGAATTGTGCCAATTTGTTTTAATTGTGTTAACATTTCAGCACAATGAGACACGTGTTGCGTAAAAGTAAAACAGTGCTAGCAGACTTTTAGACATAATGTTTAAAGTTAATGTATGACAGATACATTACAAATGACAATTTGAAAGTTACTGGCGACCCCCCCAAAAAAGGTTTTATTTTGAAAAGACCATTCAGGAAGCGCTTTGTTATCGCTCGCTTAATAATTGTGACACAGTTTCAGCTGCCGCATTACAAATTCCTCTGTAATATTTCCATGGCCAGCCTCAGCAACCACTGTTCATGTCAGGGGACTCACGGTGCAACATGTTTAGTGAAAGTGTTGAAAATGTGTGTGCACATGTAAGTAAAGCCCCCGACTTTACCTTTTTTGTTGCACTCTGCACCTGTTATGTTGCACTCTGTACCGGTTATGTTGCACTTCGTTGCACTCTGCACCGGTTTTGTTGCACTCTGTACCTGTTACGCTGCACGTTGTTGCAATGGCTCTGGTTGCACTCATCTCGGTAAGGCCTAACGTGACTTTCCATAAACACCTAATCATCCACGACTGGAAAATACATTCGTACTTAGTTCACCTTCCGAGTAAGCCATATTATAATAAAGTAAAAAAATAAAATAAAAATACGATTTAAATGTCCCGCAGTGATGAAACATTGGCTCCAGAAACATCCAGACTTTAAACCTTAATCTGTGCAACTTTTTAAAAAGTGAACCACTGTACTGTTGTGGTCTGAGGCTGACCACACGGCCTGTATCAAATGTGTTCTCTCTTTCTTGCTGTATTACATCATTCCAAACAAAGAGGACTAACTTAATGTGCTTTTCATCTCAGAAAATGTCAGCATTGTGGTTATATTACTTCATTTAATGTAACCACTGCCTTTGTATCATAATACGGCCTCGGTGTAATAAGTCTGAATATTTGCTTTTTCCTGATATGCATTTCACTACCAATTGGATCAACTCAATAGCCAACAACATCCTCAACCAATTTATATAATATTAAAGACTTTGGACCCAAGTCAAATTAGAGATGCGTAGAAAATAATGTATTAAACAAAAGATCTAAATAAATGTATGTTTTGTTAAATCCACCTCTGTGCTCCAGCTGGTCCTGGGTCTGGATCCCCAGTGCCAGCTCAACCAACCTGCTGGCCCATCTGGAGATGATTCACCCCCACTCACTAAAAGACCACAACATTTCCCCACATTTCAACAAACACACTGTCTCATTCATCCCCGACAGCCCCCATGCTTCGATCGTAAATTCGATGTTAAACAAAAGCTTCTATCATAGATTATCCCGCTGCAACCTTGATAATACAAAGGTTGTTGTTGTTGTTTTTTGCATTCATTTTGACAAACACAATTTGTCCTATTCAGCACTTCAATGCCTAAGACATCGTTGCTATCCTAATTCCGCTGCAATATTCGTATAGCGCTTGTACATTGCGACGTCACATCGCAATGACCGCCGCCATTTTGAGAGCATAGCAGCATTTGAATGTTAGTTATTATATTGGTAGTGTGTGTGTGTGTGTTTTGTCATTGTTTAGTAATTAATTGTGAAATTATTTGTCGTGGGAAAACATTGTTGTGTTTGAAAGTGCCACAGCGTTTCTCATGTGAGACATGGCAAAACAAATTTCCCTTAGCCTATGTTATGGTATGTTTACGTTGATTAAGGATTTTACAGTACCACAACTCACTTGAGACCTCTCAATATGGCCAAAAAAAAAAATCCCATGATGCATTCTGATGTACAAGCCCTAATGGATTGGTAGTGTCCTTATAGCATTCATTTTAATGGGGGGGGGGGGGGGGCTGGATGTTTACATGGTGGTGACTTTGGTGGACTTTTCCAAGCTGGGGGGATTCTAAATGCGGCTGCTTTCTGTTTGAAACCAACTCAATCCTCTCTGAGTATAGAGGGGAGATTCACTTGGGGATCTTTATCTCCCCCCTCCTTTGATGGCATTTAACCCTCCGCCAGCTGGGCCTTTTTGTTTACTCTGATTAGCTCCTTGTTAGTGTGAGTGCTTCTTCTATCCCTGTGGGATTTGAACCCACAGCCCGACTGTAGGTATAGGATGCTTATGCTTCCCTTGATCTTTTGTGGATGCTGGATCCTTATTTTCTTCTCTTTTCTTGAACCCAAGTCGGCGACACAAGAAGTTTCTTAGTTGTACAGTGCAGTGGCCGCATGTTTTCAGCTCAACTCTAGGACTGAAACGCTGGTGGCACGCATTGAGTGTCAGATGCTAAATATATGTCAGTGTCAAAGATGTTTAGAACCCAATTTGTTTAATGAGGTGGTAGGAAGTTCTTAATGCTCTAATCCTCTTTATAAAAGGATTCATTGATTTGTGCTCTTGCTTTGTAAAAAGCTTGCTTCCTGTTGCTCACTACCACCCAATGCTTGGGTGGTAGTGAGCAACAAGCCTCATCAAGTCTAAACCGCTTTCCATGTCCATACGATTTGTTTCTCAAAAAAAAAGTAAGGGGACACAGTGCATTAAGACTATTTGAGAAATGACTGAATTATCAAATAGTTTTACTTGACCTCACAAAATAACTTTCTTTCTTCCATCAGATGTACCATGACAAAATGGTAGTCAGTATGATTTTGTATGTAAATATCCTAAACCAGAAGGAAATAGTTTAGGTAGGAGCGGTCAACGTGGAACAAATAGGCATGCACATGTTGCATGCTACTTCAGTATACGACTAGACTATGTACTTAAAATCGAATCAGTTCACTTTTTTCCCCCCAAAACGGACGAACTTGCACCCATCCAGCTAGCAATGGAATGCCTCCCACTGACAAGCACATCATATAATTAATGGAAGACGATATTTCAAACTTCATTACAGTATGTATAATATTTTGGTTACATCACGCATATGCCAACATCCACACATTTCTTGCTCCATGGTACTCGATTAGGTTGTCACACACGTAGTTATATGATGCTTGGGTGCTGCTGTGTGGGGTCGCGTCACCAGAGCTAATGGTTGGATCTCTGGTAGCAGTACAGGGTATCCTAGTAACCAAGCCTGCTCATGTAATTGGAGACACACACACACACACACACACACACACACACACACACACACACACACACACACACACACACACACACACACACACACACACACACACACACACACACACACACACACACACACACACACACCAGTATTATGTTCTGCATCTGTTTTGGTGTCAGCATGCAGTACGTCCGGAGTTCATTATTTGTCAATAGGAGCAGTTGCTTTCTGAGGAGGTTGGTGTTAGTGGAGTTCCGTTCACCGTCCTTGGAGTTTGGTTGGTTTGTTGTAAAGGTTAACATGGCAACCAGGTAGATGACGGGTTTTATTTTTCTCAAAGATCAGTTTGCACGGGGTTCAGACTGTCAAGAAGGGATTACGTGGTTGGAACGGAATTTTCTTTTTTTCATGTTCTTCGAGGACGTTGAACTGCTTTCTAGCGACAATTCCATTCAAGTTCCCAGACTTAAAGGTCAACACGAATGGCTTCCCTCAGCCCATCACATATGGATTCATTCTACTCACTTGGTTGATGGATAAACACCCATACATGCCCCCATACATTAGCAACAGCAAGGCTAATTAAGTATGGGTGCTTCAAAAGAAGAGCTGAGACACAGTTCAATATTAGGGCCTATACATATATATATATATATATATATATATATATCCTCCACTACTACCAGCGCCAGTCAAATAGCCTGTGTCTATTTATGGCCTTCAAGTAGCACGCCTAACAAGATATATTACCTGTAACAACTTGGCTAAATACCTCAAATGTGTTAAAAAATAAATATGGGACTCTTGATCAATATTCGAAAGGTTTTGGCTCAGTAAACACGACAGTTTTAGTATGGAACACATTCCAACCTCAATCCAAGCGTGATTCAGCAAAAAATGGGATGAATATAAAAAAATAAAAACAGCGAGGGCACCAATCGGAATTGAAGTTCAACCCACAAATTCCGTTCCACGTGCCGTCACATTGGAAGACTTTGTAGCCATGGCCACAGGACGCTGCCATCAAAGGGTGACCCCTGGCCCGGCCCTCAGGCTCTTGCTACTGTGGGGGAATGTGTTGCAGATGCATGGGGGGGGGGGGGGTCTCGCCACCACTGCCGCGGCCACCGCCACTAATGTGTCCTCGGTTAACATCCCTCGCCGTGTTCCCAAACCCCTCTGCCCACGCCGGCACAGCTTTTATTTTGAAACTCCCTTCGGTTCTTCTTCCTCTTCCTGCTTCTCTAGGGAGCGTGTAGTGTGTTGGGTTGAAGTTTGTTGTCAGGAGAACCGAAGAAAAATTGTTTAAGTTAAACTTCTACCTCAGCTGCCAAGTACTTTAATCCACATGAAACATTTATTGAGAATAATAATAACATCCATAAACTAACACAGAGTTGCCTGTCCTTGATATATTCCAACTGCCACCTGCCAACTCAATCAACTACACACTTGACCAATTGTCCAATTAACCCTCATACAACACAAAGAAAAATAAAGAAACAGGACAGAGCTGGCTCAGAGCTTAACACATACAGATGATCATAACAGTACTGAAAACTCAAGAGAAATGCATTTGAAGTGTATGCGGGTTTACTCAAACCGTTCAATGCCATGATTTTGTATTACTGTGAAGCCCTTGCTTTGTTGGTAATCATTCAACTCAAATAATTAACAATAGACGTGCACACAAGGTCTCAAAAGTCTCAAAGATGGTACATCTAAAAAAAAGTGACTTAACAGATAGACATTTTAAATGATTCATCTGTCTTTTATGATAGGGTTTTCATCCATTTTGTTATTGACAGCTATCATTGGCTGATCGAGGAGGTCCACTGCCCCACTGGATGGTGTTCAGGCCCGGGGGGCTGGCTGCCTCGTTGGCCTGGCTCTGACACAAGATTGTGGGGCATACCATGCCATCGTGTCTGTTACCCGAGGACCGTGTCGAAGTCGCTTTGGTCAGTTTTATCTGCACATCCTAAACAACACGGTGAATGCAGTAAGGTAAGTGAACCTCACAAAACCTTTTTATTTATTCAGGGAGAGCGGTGGTTTCAACTGGATTTGTTTTTTCAATTTCCTGCTAAAGGATAATACCATGTGCACGCTTTGGTTATCTTTAACGTCGTGCTTATGGGATTTTAGACACATGAAATACAGCGGTGGTTACATTGCCGTATGGGTTTGAAACTGGGTTTGATCCCCAATGACAGCAGCCTAACCTGTATGCATCCTTGAGCAAGAGGCCTAACCCTACATGCTCCCTAATGACATGTATCTTAATCCACTCTTGGGTCCCTTTTTGGATAAAAGCCCCGCTGATCTACTCCTGTAACGTTTTCTCTTCTCATGCCAGGCAAGATTGCGCTGGAGAAGACGCGTCCATCTGGGCTGGTCTATCCTTCCAGTTCACTCCTGCGTCCCTGGGCGCCAGCCAGCGGGTCGCTCTCGTCAGCACCGTGGCCCGATACCTCCACCTAACCCCCGGCCCTCTCTACCTGTTCTCCGCAAAGAAAGCCCTGGATCTCCGACGGAGGAGCCTCAGGGTCTGCAGGCCAGGCGGCCAGCCTTGGACCCACGCGCCCTTCGGTACTGAAGATGAACCAGAGGTGGTGGAACCAGCCGTCAAAAGTTCCTTGGAGGGCGGGTTCCGGAGGAGCGGAAGGGGAATCGGATTTGGCCGGGGTGCTCGAACGTAGCACGGAGACGGGGCTCATAGAAGAGTTAGTGGGCGCGCCCATTGTGAGTTGGAGGGTGCTCTGGGGGGGGGGCAGAGGAGCACATCGGAGGAAGGTGAAGAGTTGACGGAGCCTAGTGGTACGTTGCCTACACCCCCCCAAATACTGAACTTGCAAGCCTGGGCTATAACACTGAGCTCCACTCATCACCACTCACAAGAAGTACATCCCTAATGCCTTCTCTCCACCTGGAACCGGCCACGGTCAACGGACCAGCGGCAGAGTCGAAAAATCCCTCATCGTCATCCAAACCCTTCCCTTCTTCATCGTCCAAAAGCACATCCACGCCAAGGAGTACCTTTCACCCAGAGCTGGCCGAGAACGCTCAAACCAGCAGCAGCTCTCTCTCCTCTCTTTCTCTGTGGCCAAAACAACCAGCACAACAACAGACCCCGGCTCCCACAGTGATACATGGCAGCGGCGGCGGCGACAGAGAAGCGCTTGTTAGCGGCCTGACTCGCCACTGCTGTTCAACAGAGGCCCCCCTCGCCGGCCGGCCTGGCTGGGTCGCGCTACAGAACCGGACTCGGTGACTCAGGCGTCCCCTCCACGCTGGGTAGGTCTTGTGACTTGTCTGACCTCTATATGACTATAGGTGATTGTTCCGGGGGCTGCATGGGTGTGTGTGTGTGTGTGTGTGGGGGAGGGGGGGGGGGGATGCTTTGTGTGCATCCAAGTCATATGTTCGAATGACTCGAGCGCTGCGTCTGAATGGATGTTTTCCCCGCAGCTGGATTGTAAAGGATGAATAGAGGCGGATAATAATGGGGGTTATGTAATGGTGGTTTAAAGGGATGGAGGACAGATGAGAGTTGTTAATGGTCTTGAGAAACGATGTATGTAATGTGAAGAAAAACGACTGTGACATGAGCGCATGATTGAGTTCATGCCATTTTAGAAGTTCTATATGACAAACTAACCCTGTGGCCAACAGTCATAGCATGTAGTTGTCTGTCCCTTTATTCATGTATGTATTAAAATACAACTAATAATAATACTTATACAGCAACAACATCAGTCGTGTGCAATGTATGTGTGATGGCACAATTAAGATGATTCTCTCTGTGTGTATGACAGGGTTGTATATGACAAACTAACTAACTGTGTGGTCAACAGAGTCCTGTTTGGGGAAAACCCAGAGGTGATTCATAGTGTGTGTGGTTGTCTGTGGTGGTCCGTGTGTGGAGGGGTGATGTTGTTTGATGAATGGAAGTTAGAGTGGGAGGATGAGGACAATACAGTCCTTACATTGAACGCACGCTAGTCTTGGTGCATTTCTGCTAATTTTATTCATGTATTTATGAAAATACGAAAACTAATGGTAATATTACAATAATACCACGACAATAACAATAATACAGTAATAAGAAAAATTATGACACAAAGAGGATAATAAAAATTATTAATAATTATAATTAAAATAGAATGATAATATCACTGTAATTATTCAAAAAACTTGGATTAATATAATAGCTTTCTAGATACTCCAGCTAGATCAGAAAGACATGGCTGAAAGAAAATGTAAATGAGTTTGAATTGCATTGCACCTCTGGATGAATGGGGAGTTCTCCAAAGTCTGTAATCTGGTGGGGGGGGGGTGGATGGGGAGGTCAAGTGTCAGAGAAAGCGGGGTATATAAATCTGAAGGTGGTCTGTTGGGTACTGGCATTATAATAGGATTAATTTATGTAGGGATTGTATTAATTCATGCATTTATCTGTCAGGTCCCAAGAGCTTGGAGGATACCACATATGCTGCCAAGTTCACCCAGTCGAGTTGAGCCAGTCGAGGCGAGTCGAGATTTCTCACCGACACAAACACTCACAGGCCAACACTTGCAGGCAACACCCCAAGATGGACTCGCACAGGAAATGACATCATCATCGGAGCCCTCTGTAGCTACAACGCACCGAGGTATTGACCTGTGGCCTTCGTCGCCGCCGTTTCCCACATCTTTCAGGGGGCGGACGACGCTTATAAGCGCGCCCGTGCAACCTTTGACCTCGGAAGACGGCTACTTTAGCAGAGAGCCAGACAGCCACAGCAGGGCGCCTTCGTCGTTGGCCAGCGACTCGACTCCCATCACGATGTCGTCGTTGCCACGGTCACGGTTTCAAACATTGATGACGCCACCCTTGTTGACTGCTGTCGGGGGATTAACGGACTCTTTGTCGCAAATGGATTTAACACATTCCCCATCTGGCACAGAACTTCCCGTCCAAGATACCTTCAGGTCACCAACGTCCTCATCCCTGATTCAAAATGGAGGGCGTTCTACAAATCCACAGGTCATGGCAGTCCTGTTAACGGACGTGGGAAATCGGTCGAATGCATGATCGGACTCCCGTGAAAACACTCAAAACATTCATGTCGGTTTGAAGCGATGACACTGCTGGTGGAAGTTCCCGACTCAGCCCACTTATGCAACAGACCACCTTAAAGACACGGCCAGCCGTCCACAGCAGTTCTCCACCACAACACCCCCATGGTATCACACGGAATAGAGTCCCGCTTGCATTCAACAATGGTGTTCTTAGATAGTAAGAAACCTGGTACACATTCTGCCAGGGTGACTCAAACCTTTCCCCCGACACTATCAAGAGTCCACTATGGACCTGAGCTTTGACGTTTCAACAGTAGTGAGCAGTGACTCTGATCCTATATCGCCCTCTGCTGTTCAAACACTAAACACCATCGACTCCGCTTCCGCACGATCGAGTCTTGAGCCCTCGCTTGCTCTGTGTGGAACCTCTGTGGCGAAGGAGAGCGTGAATGTAAGTGGATGTACACCACCCCTGAACTACACCCTTCTTCTGCAGTCTGAAGACGCACCGCTTTAAAAAGTAATGACTTTTGGTCATATAACTTAATAATACTTTTACCATGTACATAGTTATTCATTCAATATTTCAGTTGTGTTACCCTTTTATTTACCCTATTTTTATTTATAAATAAGAGAAAGGAATGTGGTGTAATATTAAACAATATTCTACTATATTTCAGAGCCTACTAATCTCCCACCCAAAGTACGGCATCCCATCCCAGCCCTCACCGCCACGGAGGGCTTCCCCTTCCCCTTCTCCATCCCCCCCAGACACCTTCCTGGACCCAGAGGACGGGGAGGCTGACGCCCTCTCCCTGGACATGAGGCTCCTGGACGGGCCTCCTCCTCACCTGGGCTCCTGGCTGGCCCTGGACGGGCCTGGAGCTCCACGGCGTTCCCCTGGAGCCCGACCTGCACCTCGCGCCGCCACGACGCGGCGGTGGAGGTCCACGTAGCCTGGACTTCGCGCTACGCCGGCGCGCCCTGGTGGAGCTCCTGCTGAGCAAACTCTCTGCGTTTGTTCGACAGCCGCCGTCTCGCCGTGGTTCCCGTGGTTCCCGGATCAATCGTGGCGTCGTGGTGTGACCGCGGTTTGTGCCGGCGGCAGAGATGGCGCTCGGAGCGGGGAGAAGCGTTGCCACGGAGACCGGATCCGGCAGAAGTAATAAATAGGGCCCCCTTTAAGAGATGGTTTTATCCAAGGTCAAGCTCAAGGATACCTACAGGTTAGGCTGCGGACATTGGGGATCGAACTCAATTCAACTTTTGAAATAACTCAAACACTTTTCAAAGGTTTGTTGACGTCCTCCCTATGTATCGTGTTCAGTGGTCTGAACCGTTGCACATTACTATTAACGGCTGTCTGTCACAGCAGATCATTTGATATACGTTGGTAATATTATTGATGTCCCCTCTAGAAAATACTCTTGAAAACACGCCATGTTTGTGGACCCTCCCCTAAGTTACAAACCAGGTCTGCGCCCTTGCCTACCAGGTAGACAGGTAGGTAGACGGGTAGGTAGGCCATCCAATCATTTGATTTGACAGGATTAGTATAGGCCTGCAACATCCAAAGATACCCGATTTTTGTATTTATGTCTGAGTATTTGATTTATTAATTGCGGTCGAGATGTAAAGACAAAAAATGCTTCTAAAATAAATTGCCTACCCTAGCTTTATTACTGCATTGCTTCAATTAGTTCTCCATGGAAGACAAAAAGCATTATCTTGTAACAACTTTATTGCTTTACACAACATGTGATCGGCATATCTACAAAACAAAGAACTTTGAATAGAAAAACAAAAGTGTATATATAAAAAAACTGAAAAGATCCACGTCAGAGTTCAATGTCTGTTGTGTTTGTATCCAAGTATCCGCGTGGGAAAACGATGTCTGGAGGAGAACGCTCCCGACATCCCCAGGTCCTCTACCTCCGTAGAGGACCTGGTCCATGGTTACTACGGTAACCATGGCGGAGGCTGCTACTGTGAGGGTTTGCTGTGATCATCTGGAGGCCTTGCCGTTTTCGTGAACGTCCATTCTGAAGCCGGAAGAGAAAAGGTAACAAATTAATAATAAGAAACTTACCCATTCAAGGAGAAGCTTTGCTACTTTAGCTTTCTTTAATGCATTATCACTACTAATGGGTGTACTACATAGATGACCCTTGACCTGCCATAAGCAGGTACAGAACGACCATGTTTATACTGCACACTTGAAAATGTTTCACTTTGACATTGAACAGAAAAACACGTGTATACCAAAGTCAAACGCAACCCTCTGCAAAAGTAATAAAGAATATATAGAGAATAGATGGCACAAGTAACAAATGATTTGTACTATCATTTGGCGGATGCTTTTATCCAAAGCGTCTTAACAATAATGTAACTGCATGTACAACTAAATACATATATATACATTCATATATCAATGAATTAAACTTTAGTTTTAAGATGCACCTATTCTTAGCAAGGGCGGCACCAGAGGGAAAGGGTCAACTTAACATTTGACATTCACCCACCCGTTATCATCTTTAAGGTGCTGGTAGAGTTCAGCCTTGTTGTTTACGGAGCTCGCTCTGCCGGCAAACTCCTGGTGCTTCCTGGAATTGGCCACAGTGATCCGATTGGTCCACAGCGCGAGAAGAGAGACCGGACCTAGAAGACGGAGGGAGAAAGAGGAGCTGAGTACTGCATTTTAATTGGCTGATGCCATTCTACACTGATTATTCAGTTATTGGTCTGGGTTCTGATTTTCAGATTTTAGTGCAGAAAGTATAGAATGACATTTATCCTGATAGAAAATGTTAATGATATAACATTTTTAGCTTTACATTTCTTTATTGAACTCGAACAAGCTCCTTGGTTAAGTAAACACCTGCTAACTCCTACATGTTCCTGGGTAAAATGATAGGCCTACAAACACACTGGCCTGTGCTTTAAACCGTTAAACAAATCAATTTCCCAAGAACGACTTACCTTTCGTCTTCTCCGAGGGCTGGACTTCCTCTGTGGCCAGGCGGGGCTTCTTGTTCAGTGGTTCTGGTGAGTCGGGCGAGTCCTTGATCACCTCAGACTCCTGCTCTTCTTTCTCCGGCACCCCCTTCAGCCTGGGAGGTGTAACAACAACAAAGTATTAACACGTGGGAGGGAGCGCGCCCCCCCATGCTCACTGGCCAGATAAAAGCCGTTCTCCTAGCAGTCGAGCGTCTACTACGTGCCTCTCCGAGTCCTGCCAGGCCTTGTCCTCTGGCTCCTTGGTGCCGTTCTTCTCGGGCCGCTCCTCGCGGTCCTCCCGCTTGCGGCCCCTCTTCTTCCTCTCCTCCTCCTCGGGGGGCTTGCTGCGGCACGCCACGATGCAGTCCAGCACGCGCTGGTGGCGCTCGGAGCCTCCCGCGTGCGTCTTCACCAGCGTCTCCAGCTCGTTCCACATGATGCGGTACTGCTCGTCCCTGGAGCGGGGGGGGGGGAGGGAACCGGAGCGCTCCTGGTTACCGTGACAACGAGCTACGCAGCCAACGCTGTGTGCGGCGGTGGTAGACGGCGCCGCCGATGCAGTGAAACACGGTTGAAAACACGGTTTGCATGAAAAGAATTCCGCCGATTTGAACGCTTTAACGGACTAGCGTGCTAACCATGTGGGCGCCACGCCTTGTTGGCGACCCAGGTTCGATTCCCACCTGTGGTCCTATGCTATACATCTCATTCCCTCTCTTCTGCAACCCGCTTTCCTGTCTCTATTCACACAAACACAACATCAAATACATGACAAAAACAGGAAGCCACTCCCGGATGCGCTGCTGGCTTTTAACATCAGTGCTGTAGCATTAACAACAACACCACTCACCTCTTGGGGCCCTTGCCTCGGGAGCCCACGGTGGAGATGGGCAGGGGGTCGTTCTTCCTCTCCATGTCCACCAGGTTGTAGACGGTCTTCTGGCACGTCAGAACGTCCTCCTCGCTCAGCGCCTCCTTCACTATCAGGTTGGCCAGGGGAACCACCTGGGAGAGAGACATAGCCGTGGAGGAGGAGGAGGAGGAAACGGGAGAGAGAGGGAGGGGGAGAGAGAGAGAGTATGGGAGAGAAACAGTGAATGAGAGAGCAAGAGTGCAGGAGACGAAATGAGAGGGATAATATTCAATATTGATGAAGGGCATTGACTGGAAAACAAGTGAGTTAATCATTCTTAAACAGTATTTCCTGACAGGCTCTTGAAACTGCTTCTTTGTGGACCATCAACTGACAGCTGCCAAGTCCCTCAAAGGTAAATTTAAATTATTAACACATTAACACCGAAATGCCTCATCCACTAAAATAGTCGTTAGCACATATGAAAGATGTCTGACACATATTGGTGATGTATTGAGAGTTGGCCAATTACTATATGAGCATTTCTGGATGATGACATAGTGTTGCTATAGTGACAGTTATTATTAAGTTACTAATTATGTTGGTCTGGGCGGTGCATGTTGAAGATGGTGGTCTGGGCTATGATCATTGATATGAATTATTAAGTTATATTAACTAGGCGTGTGTGGGGGGGGATGCGTACCGCCTGCATGTTGAAGATGGTGGTCTGGGATATGATCATGGGCCAGTAGCGGGTGTAGCGCTCCAGCTGGGCCTTGGCCCGGTCGGCTGGGAACCTCCCCCCAGGGTTGGGGGCCGACTCTGCGACCGGAGTCAGCCGGTTCTCCCTCATGAACTCCCCAAAGTCCTGATGAAGCGTTGATTCATGTTCAATCATCCATCCCGTCATCATGTGTGTATATATATATATATATATATATAGTACCGGTTATGATTCCAGTGAATTCAGATACAGGTCATTGGGGGGGGGGGGGGGGGGGGTGGTCAGGGACATCTTGCTCTAGGACGCCTACAGGTAGGCTGGCAGGAAGTGGTAGAGGTGCACTGGGTTTGATTCCCAATGTCCACAGTGCACCATTAGGCTATCCTTGCGCAAGATGCCCTAGCCCTGCCTCCTCGTAAATGACACGTCTCCTACGATTACTTGGTGGAAAGTGTCTGCACTAAATGACCAAATAACTATCATCAAGAAGACATTTTTGGTCGAGAAATTGGCAAGCTAGCAGAACTCACAACCCAAACCATGGCCGACGCTATTTGTTGATTTTCTTTTTATTTTTATTAGCGAGCGAGCGACTCACCGTGATGCGGTAGTCGGTCACGCGCCCCCCGCAGCCCTCGCTGATGGAGGGCGGGTCCTCCAGGGTGGAGCGAGTGCTGTTGAGCACGTGCAGGAAGATCTCCCCGCCGTGGCTGCTCAGCATGTGACTGATGACCTTTGACCCAGACTTGCGCGGCTGCTCCAGAAGCACCGACCGGCCTGACCCGTCGGGATCAATACAGATAAGTAACATCGACAAGTGAATATTGAGTTTTTCGCAACGTCGCCACAAAAAACAAAATGGTTTCTCGTCCTTTTCACCACGGGCCTCACTCGACGGGTAAAGAACACGGCGAACCATTTGAATCAGCGAGTGTAGTTGTGGGGTTAGACTTGATACGAGAACCCTGCGTACCGTTGAGGAGGAAGTTGGTCAGGCAGGACGAGGGACGGCTGTTGACGTCCGTGGGGGAAATGCGGTACGCACCCGTGCAGTAATGCAGCTCTGCAGGAGGGAGGGGAGGGGGAGGGGGGGGGGGAATACCCCCATCGTTTACATCACAACTAATCCAGTAAACCAGAAGTATTTCAGAATCAGAATGCTCATGAAACACTGTAAGTCATTCTCACTGTAATGAGAAGACGTCCTGAGTCCAAGGGGGACAAAATCGATTATGGTCGGTGGAATAGAAAATAATATAATATATTCACAATATGGTGGATAACTTTTCTTTTACTTATGCGGTGGCAGAAGTTAACACTCTTCCGTGCAAATATTGCGTCGAAAAACACTGTTAGACCGCATCTCATACAGGCCGAGACACTTATCTTTTAATAAGCACGCACATTGTGTACACACCCTCATCCCAACACAATGTTACGCTAATCCTCCCTCCTCAATGCCTGCTAGCTCGAGGGCTTCAGCGCTCAGCCTACCTATGCTGTTGGTCCGCGGCGTGCACCACTTCAGTGTGACCGTCTCCTTCAGGCCGCTGTCCCGGCTGGTGCTCCCCGCCATGTGCAGGTCGCCTGCAGGGGTCCCGCAACAACAGTCAGGCGTCGATGCTATGGCAACTAGCGTCGACGTTATGTAACATAGTGTCGATGCTGTGACAGTTACCGAGCTACAGTATGTGCCTCTTTAGTCGCTAAAGAAGCCAAGCGGTTCTTTGGCCCGAAAGGTCCGATGTTTTGCAATCAGTGATGGTCGATCGATCGATGGTGACCAACGTGCTTGTGACTGATCGTGATACGTTTACGTGTTCAGCTTGAGTCAGGATGGATCACGAAGGCTAAACCCTCGGCAGCCGGTACCCACCGCTTTTGAAGAACTCCAGGTGTGCGTCTCTGTGGTGCAGCAGCTCCACGTCGTAGTTGGCGGACGTGTTGGCGTGTTGCTCTTCCTAAGCGAGTACGAATAGCGTTGAGCAGTGATACGCATTTCGGGTTTCGCCGTGTACACACGTACGCACAGACACGCATGCACAGAGATGGGCGAACACTGCTGATTTCATGGTTCAGAATGAGAAACGTATGGGAGAGCGGGTGACGGTTCAAGACAGTTTGCTTGTGTTTTAATTATGTCCATCAGCCTTTCATGTTGGTTTGGACTCCTTCATATAATACATAGGCTGATGTTAATTGGCATTTAATGACCAATCTAAAACGTATAGAACACCTTCCTTAATAAACATCTGGTGTGGTAAATGGAATATTATCAACAGTGGGGAAACAGCAAGAGGAAGACTAAGATGGCCACAGTTAAAAACAACACTACTTATGATAGAACAAACGGGCACACCAAGACACGACAGAGGAGATGCAGTATAAGTGGGGAGTCACATAGATGGGACCACTATGTCTGGGTAGCTATGGGCTAAACTGGAGATTTGCTAGAGACGGACACCAAACTCTTCAGAAAGTCAAGGAGAGGCATACTGGTCACAGAAGACTTCACATAAAACTAAAAATGTCTCACAGGACATAGACAGTCGACAGTTTGTATGCATGTCTATAGCACACAATTAACTGAATAGTTGGTTGTGTATCTTTTTTTTTTCTCGGTTGTACGTTTAAGCTTTATACTTCACTTAACTAGTGCAAGGGCTTTTATTTATCTTTTCATCAACCGGGACCAAAATTGCCTCTCCTTTACTCTGACCTAAATACATTAAATCTTATACAACACAATCGTCCAATCGGGGGGTGGGCGGAGAAAAGAAAAAGCTGAAATTGAAATTGTTAGCCTTGCACTACCAGAAGTAAAAGCAACTATGAGGAGTCGGCACTCTGTGATAAAAGCAACTCTGACCAATGGCTGAATAGACTGTTGAGCTCAATGCAATTACTGTTATTAATCATTTTAGATCTTTATTATTTAAATAAATATATATTCTAACCTCCGGGAGACGGATTTCCAGTCAAATCGTACATTTTCACAAAATGAATGCCAAATTTCCCGTCAGGTTAAGCTTACGTGACCTCATCTGGCAAATAACCTTTTTCTTTTCCGTTGTCAAACGGAAATTAAAACACGAATCTCTCCATTAAATCGATGTGCCACCATGAAGGTGTTTTGCGAAGAGCTCACAGGACCCATCTTCTGAATCCATCTTAATGAATCTACAGTGCTTTTCCTAAAACAAAACTCCTCATTGAGGCTTTAAGAGGTGTGTGGGCTAGCTAAAAAAAAACGCCAAACTTCCCTCAGGTTTTTCATGCGTGTGTGAGCGAATACTAACCTGTTCGCAAACATTTAATGTGGGCTAGCAAAACAGAAAATACAGCATGAAACCAGCAGCAGGTTCAAAGGTCAAGATCAACATGCAGATGAGATATTTCCAAACCATGCAGATGAGAACAAAATAAAAAGAATCAGCCATGACGGATGGGTAGAAGCACACTCAAACAGACAAAGGTAAAGTAAAATGAGTATAGGTAGCCGTTTCCTTTGTAAGTTATCAAATTTTCTTTTTTTTACATTTTTTGTAGTTTTTCTTTTTTGCATATTCATATAAATAACTTCTTTTATTTGATCATTATTCATTCTTATTACTGTCCTGTACTTCTGTGACACCCACATTTCCCACCGGGGACTAACAAAACGCGTCAAATAATACAGAAGATCGTGTACGAGTCGACTGTCGTAAGGAGCTGTGCGGAGGGCCACAGAGCCGCTGGCTTACCTTCATGGGGATGTTGGTGATGGTGGTGGAGGCCAGGTCAAAGTGCTGCTGCACCAGGATGTTGAGTTTGGTGGCCAGGTGCCTGCCGGCCCGCACGCTGTGCACCTCGCTGGTGAGTAAGGGGGATATCTGGCCGGGCCAGGCAGCGCCGGTGTCAAACACATTGCTTTAACCCTATCGACATTTGTCGGCGAACGCGCATCGCACCACGTTCGTAGTCAGCTTGTAGCTAGTCTTGTGGCTAGTGGCAAGAGTTCTATACGTCCGTTATGTTAAATGAATGATTGGCGATTCTTAACATAAATGATTTCCTGGTGCATCTGATGTAATGTGTGTCATACGTCATATTTTGTTTCTGTACATGGGTACCTGCGGGCAAGTTTTTTTATTTATTTTTTCATGTACAAAATGGTTCACTGAGCTTTCACCTCTTTCTTTGGTCTGTCAGACACCAGTGCGTCCTCTCCCATGGGGAAGATGTGCACCAGGACCAGCTCACACTGCTGGATGGCCATCAGCCTGAGGAAGAACAAGGTCAGATCCCTTCAGCCAATCAGGTAGACGTAGACTCATGCGTAGAATACTAAAGGGAAGGTAAACCCCCCTGTTTAAGCAAGGGGAACTCGCCCCTCATCGGGGCGAGTCCGACTAGTTTACGGCAGGGCTTTCAATGTTCTGAAAACAGAAGGTTTCCATAGTACGAGACTAGTCCTACTTCAAACTATCACAAAGCAAATGGGTGGTTCGAACATAGTGCAAACTTTTGATGCCACGGCAGGACTAACACTATTCAACCGAATAGATTTTGTTAAAGGATTTGTTTTGTTTTGTTAATTTACCAACCTGTTATTATTAGTAGGTAGAGCTTTTTGGTATCGTTTGGCCTCTTTTGAACATTGAAATAGCTGCTAAATACGTGCGTAATTAAAACCCTTCCTAACCCCCTCTTACAGACGGTTATTCCCAGTGACTTTGTACTTAAACTTTGAAAACACAGAAAAGTATGTTTATTCATTGATTCTTGTGTAGAGGGACGTGGTGATACACATTAAAATAGACCTCTAATAGTCTATTTTAGCAGTTTTTTGCACGTGGTAGGTCCGTCTGCTTTCGTGCTCAGTCTGGCAGAGTTATAAAATGTTTAAGAGTTAAATATTAAGCCATTTTCAAACGGTGTGGTTTTACTTGAACGTCTATACAATGGGGCCGTGATGTGTGCGCAGTCTCCTTTTAAACTCGACACACAGAAAACGAATGCCATACCACACAATATGACAGTTGGTGTTGGAAGAAAGGAAAACACAACGTTCTCATGTTTGGTACATACCTGTCAGAGCCTGCAGCCAACTTGTTTTGTTCTATGAGCGTCTCCTGGATACAGTCTTCTAACATGCGCACGTGTGTGTCGCTGTGAAGCCACACCAAAATATGTAAGACACATAACCGGTTTGGTGACAAACCACAATTATACACTGATTAGTTCTACATTGCTGCTACTAATAAGTCATTGGACGGAAACCTTCATCCAAAGCAACCGGTGTGAATCGAGCAACATGTCATTCAAGAATCAGGCTTTAGCTCAAAAGTCCACAATCTGCCATGGCCCCCATATGCAAATTAGACAACCACACTTGGGCGCCCCACCCCGAGGTTGGGGACCGCTACAGGTTATTCAGGTTACTAAATTCATCCGAGGGGAAAATGTTGGTAACAATTGCTGTGCTTAGGATATAGAAAAAGATATCGTAATTATATAGAAACGCAAATGTGCATTAAGGCAATAGCAAATATATACCCAAAAATATGTTGGTGTGTATATATATGCACACAATTATTTTATACATCATTTTATGTAAAACAAAAAAATGAATTAATAATAAATGAAAAAAATGCAGTGAAATCGTACAATAAGTTGAAACATAAAATGTGCACGTTAAAAGTGACTGCCCCCCCCCTTGTGGATGAGGGAGGAGTTACAGCGGGGCGACCAACCTCTTGGCGTTGGTGAGGCAGATGATGCGGCCCCGGTTGGCCACCCTCTCGGCCGTGTCCATGAGCACCGTGCGCTGCTCGTGCTGGAGCTCCGTCAGCTTGCACAGCGACTCCACCGCCGCCACCAGGCCGTGCAGGATGCTGCAGCACTCGGGGTCCTCGCGGGGGTTGGGTGGCCCCACCGCTGCCAGCGCCGACATGAGCTTCCCCACACACAGAAGGAAGTGAGAAGAGAGACAGGAAGCGGGGGGGCCGGCCTTAACCGCAGTCACGTTAAAGACAGGCTTCACCAAATGTGCGCCCTTGTTGTCATGAGATGATGATGTTGAGAGCTCTACAGTCGACATGGGTGGGGCCATTGCTTTAAGGTTCATCCATTATGTCCGTAATGAGTTGTTTGCATATCAAAGGCGCCTTCGATTACCTCATGGGTGCTCTGGTCTTCCTGTCTCCAAGTGTTCAGGATATGGAACTCTGAGTCACTCACAATGTAATTAATCTGCAAAGAACAAATAAGTGCACTCTTTGTTACAAGATAACAAAGCCAACTGATCCCATGTAACTAGGTCCTCTGTTGGTAAAACAGCCTCCAGTGTTTGTGTGTGTATGAGACGAGAGACACAAGACCAACAGAGACAAGACACACACACAGAGACAGACACAGATGAACGGACACTGACCAGTTTGTTTAGGGGGTACACGTCGTAAAGGATCCGGCAGTACTCCATCGAACACTCGACAGCGCAGGTCCACAGCGACTTGGACACGGGGGCCAGCGGTATGACCCCCTGTGCGCGGCTCTTGGTCAACACGTCACACTCCACCTGCTGGCGGCTGGACTCTGCCATGTAGGGGCAGTGGTCCACCACGAAGGCGGTTTTATGGGCCACAGAGAACATCTTCATGTTGGAAGGGTCTCCGGTGTGGGGTAGACTAGAACACACAAAGAGTGGGGCAGAAGTGGCATCAAGGTACATGGACAAAACATTAGCCTAACTCCCAAGTATATATTATGATTGAGAAAATCAATCAACGTCATTTGCATGCATATTTGTCATGAATAAGATAAGATGTACTTTGTTAATCCCAGATGAGAACTGAGGGTGTCGCAGAAGTACAGGATAGTAATACCTTCTTTTTTTTTTACAATTTTATAGACTCGCATGAACTGGAATTAACCTTATGTTAAAGGTCAAATTATTCTAACATTACCACAGTAGTGTTTATAATATATCACGATACCTCTCAACATGAATTATGAAGTCGGTCAGCCTTTACCTTTTGATTGTGACAGATTGCGGGCCTCTTCCTTGGAAGACTGTTCTAAACCTGGCCAGTGGTTACAGAAAAAAAGCAAACTAGCCAAAATGTGTGGCGAACTACCTAATAGGCAATTGACCTAACTGGAAATAATTCGTTTATAGCATTTTTATTAACTAATATAACCAGAGTCGGAACATGTCGTGGATATGTTACAGCCACGTTAGCTGGTAGCGATCAGCTCGATCGGCACCACCGATCTGTTCAACCGTAATACCTATAAATCAACACCATTTACAACGTTTACATTTTGATTGTATACAGCTGATACAATGTACACCAATGCAACTTCGAAGGGATACAGTGGTAACTTCAAATAAACTATTTAAAATGAGCTATTATGGTTTGTTATTAGCGGAACTGCTCAGCAGGGGCGTCACATTTGTAGTTGTCCGACGGAGGCGCAGAGCTAGCGGCGCCACACTGCAGTAAGTTCCGAGTAGCTCAACAACGGCCTAGGTCCAAATGAAAGATTCCTTTTTTTTTTATGTTGTCACTTGTTTAAGCAAAAAAAATAAAAATTGACAATATCACAAATAAGTTACTGGGTAGGTTGCAAATACACAGGAAGACGTTGCTAATGAAAACATTTTGTTTGTTGAAAACATCTGTTCATTTAATTATAATAATAATTTGCATTCGGTTTTATTCTATTGTACGTTTTGATCTATTGTATTCCATTATATTTAGTCTTATTTCGTTGTTGTACTTTACCAGGTTTCACTATACCGTAAATTGGCATGCATGGAGATCAAATCCCCTTTCAAAAGGAAACTTAATTGAATAACCGTGCAGAGATCCAGAAGGCAGAAACGGAGAAATCTGCTAGAAGGGGCGTATCAAGAGTGAGCGGTCTTGCCGATTTTAAACCCTCCCCATACCACGACCCCACCCTTTTGTTTTAGTTGTGTGAAGTCCAAACTTCGGTGTATTCTTTTTGGGTCGGAGACTGAGACCCCATACCCCCAAAGGAGTCGAACGTGCTGTGTAATAGACCCCTGCCATTTACTTTCTTGATCCATCTTATTCTTTGCGGAAAGTATTGTAGGTAAACCTCTACCGTAGACTCCCAAGATGAGCGATAACGACATACTTGAAATGGACGAAACATTGGATTTTTTAGAGGAAGAGGCGGAATTGGGAATGATAGACGAAGACATCGGTGAGCTTACGTTTTGTCTCTTCGGACAGCGCGGAGGGTGCGGGTGAATGTCCAGTCGGCGATGCGCGTCCGCCGGGAGTGGGGCACTGCTCACGGGCAGTACCCACGCACAAGGCTTTTTTCTTTTGAAATAAGCTCGGCTGCTCTTGCTGTTCATTTTAGAGAGGTGCATTTGTATACATAGCCCTAAGTATTTACACGCACAACATGTTAACAGTAATGCAACTTTCTTTTGCATTATTACAATGCACGACAACTTAATGACAGTGACATGCATATAAACGTTGTAAAAGTGAAGTAGACAATAAAAAAAAGGAAACGTGCCCATATAGACACATTTACTTTGAAATGTATACTAATGGTAAATAAATACTAATCCATCCAGATCACTATATGCAAGCCTACAAACACACAACATGCAAAACAACAAACATGTATAATTGTGTTGCATTGTGGAAACATTATTTGAAAGAATAGTTTGAAATCGAAATGTTTCTTGAGTTGTATATACCCCATGTCAGATAAAAGGTGGGCATTTGTTTGGTAGATGAGCCAAAGTGCACAGCAATACTATACTATTCATTAATTTTGACAGTTTTATCCAAAGTATGTCAATTCAGATGTGTTATTATGGGGTAGGGGGCTATGGCATCTGGCTCAAGGCAAGGATGGCTACAGGTAGGCTGTGGACTTTAAGGATTGAATGCAATACCTTTCAGCTGGGAGTAAAACTAGCCATAACCACTACACTTTCTTGCCCTATACTAGGCCTTATACTAACCATCCACCATTAATCAACCCTATCATTCCCTATCATTTCAAGTCAACAAGGCAACTTCTTTAAAACTATTAATTCACAGAGGAAACACTCATGTACGTCTGCATTCTCCATACTGGCATGTGTGAACAGACACACCCACCCAATAACATGCTGCCATTATGATACTGGAAAGTATTTCTTTCTTCTGCAATTCGATGACTTAAAGTCGGGGGATTTCTGCGAAGGCTCGAGCAGTAAACGTCATAATCCCTGTGCCAGTGTGTTACTATGGGACATCTTTTACTTTGCAAACAATAACATCTGCGGTTAGTTAGTTCATTATCTCATTGTGGTCTACCGGACCATATAGAAGAGGATTTCCCACATGCAGTGAATGTGCTGTCGTAGGACGTAACGTGACGCATGTTACAAGTTCATTCCATATCCCGCCCTCAGACGGTTGTTAGTAAAGTTTTGTACTGGGTT
The DNA here is from genome assembly GCA_026745465.1 of Lota lota. NCBI lineage: Eukaryota > Metazoa > Chordata > Actinopteri > Gadiformes > Lotidae > Lota > Lota lota. Next base: position 553,508 of record JACYXH010000007.1, on the reverse strand, counting down.
TTTATGTGTTGCTTTGGCATTGTGAATGAGTCACTGTAATGAACAAGTGGGAGTGGTACACATCCTGAAGAAAAAAAAATCTCTGGATGATCTGTGTGTGTGTGTGTGTGTGTGTGTGTGTGTGTGTGTGTGTGTGTGTGTGTGTGTGTGTGTGTGTGTGTGTGTGTGTGTGTGTGTGTGTGTGTGTGTGTGTGTGTGTGTGTGTGTGTGTGTGTTCGCACGCATGTGTGTGTGCCTATGCTCATGCAATGAAAACCAGAAAAGAGTTAGCTTGCTTTAGTTGGTAAGAGATGAACGGAAATGAGTAGCATCTTGTATTTAATAATTACCCCGAAAACCCCTCCCCATGTTATTGAGTTATGCAATGACACAGCTTTGTTGCTCATGCTAACAGCAGTACAGAGATTGTGGTTTGTTGTAGACAGCTTGTACTGCTGATTGCTAACGTGAAAAACAGTGGTGGTCAGAAGCAGGTCCAACTGTTTAGCTTCTGATGCTACCGTTATAGCTTTCCATTATGGCCTCCATTGCACTCCTAACCATCCCTGGAAGGAGGGATCCCTCTTTCGGCGTTCCTTCTCAAGGTTTCTTCTTTGATAGAGAAGGGAGATTTTCCTTGTGATGTGTATGCTCTTATGCTGGATGTCACCCATATAATTATAACTGCTCATTTGACCTTTTAGTCATCAAGCAGGTACTTTTATCCCAAGTGACTTGGAGTGAATTCAGATACATGTCATAAAGAAGTAGGGGACATCTTGCTCAAGTAGGCCTGCAGGTATACTGCGGACATTGGGATGTATTATATTAAATCGTTTATCGGAGAAAGGACAGTATAGTGGCTTGGTAGTTTGTCTCTCAGTCAAAAGGTACTGGGTGTGATCCCTGATGTCCACAGCCTTTCTATAGGCAACCTTGAGCAAGATGCCTGTAATGACCTGTATCTGATTTCACTATACATTGCTTTAGACAACCCTGAATTACAAAATGGTAATACTATTATAATAATACTATTAATTAATTTACTTTATTTCGCTTGGGCACATTGTTTTGTTCCTCATTATCCAAAAACAATCACCCTCTCTTCTTCTTCTTCTTCTTCTTCTTTCAGTTTACCCACAGGAGTTCCTGCCAACATATGAAACTATAAGAGAAGGTTCGTCCATGGCCAGGGCACAGCAGGTGAGGACGCCATGCAACACTTCCCTAAAGCCAAACAAGCTTTTTGCCATTTTGAAATCAACACCACCGAGAGTGGCAAACATTGCTTGCATCAGAAAGAGTGAAGGGTTGGGATCCTTTGTTGACTCACTCAGCCCTGGTGTGGTGTGTACTTTACGGGCGCATTGCGTAGCATAGAAGGGCTGTGGTATCTTCAGAGATAGCCGTCGTCTCCCCTTGACAGACATCATGTATGGCCTGATGGAGGAAGAGCTCTATGAGTACCGGTGCGTGGAGCTGTCTAGCGCCACTTGCTTCTCTCCGCAGGCCGATTTCAACGGGAAGTCCGACTCGTTGTTCTTCAACGACGGCGTGCGGCGCATAGACTTTGTCCTGGTGTACGAGGACGAGGACAAAAAGGAGTATGACAAGAGGCACGCGTTCCAGCGCAAGAAGGTGAGTCTCGCTTCACCGGGGGGGGGGGGGGGGGGGGGGGGGGGGGTCACTTGCTTTGGGATAAAATCTTCAGCCAAAATACTTTAAGTCATAAGGATAAACTTTAATGAACGAGTTCAAAGACACAACGATAGAAGTCAGCGAGCACTAACACAATAGGATAAACAAAGACATACCCATCCCCAAACAGGAAACTGTTATATTAAATGCTAGATGAGCATGTCAAGTAAAACCTGAAGTAAAAATGATGTAAATGTAGTGATTTATTTGGTACGAGCCAAGTATGTTATGAGCTAGTTGCGGCAAGGCATGTTGTCTTGGTTTTTAATTAGCAATTGACATCAGACAACGTGTGACCTTAAGCTGTTTTGCTCTTTGTAGTTATGGTCTAACTCAAAATGAGTAACATATTTACCATCATTTGCTGCATCAACTATATGGTGTTCTCATGAAATGATCATGAATTGGTTGATCAACCGTCCTTGTAATTTATAGTTTTTTGTTTGACTCTTTTAATCAATTTGGTCTGTGTTGTGAGGAGATGCAGTGTTGAACACAATGCAGTGGGGAAAGTTGGATATGGACATAAACGGACAAGATTTCTAAATTTAGCTCAATATTTGATTGACTTAATGTACTGTGTATGTTCAAATTAAGTACATTGTATCCATCTCGTTACACTCACAGTGACGGCTTTTCCTAAGGTGGTACTATTTACTTTTGAGTATTTGTCAAGGGAGTGAGTCACCGTGAAAGATGGTATTGGAATTATCTTTATAGACAGACATATCTTTGCTTTAACCTGCTACGCTGAGGAATATAAATTTTTGGCCTACCTTGATATTCATTTGAATTCAGAGTTTTCGTTCTGAGTTCAAATGATAGCACATCGGAGAACATGACAATTATGTAAAAGTATTTGAATACCAATTGAAAACATGCAAAAGTCATTGTATGTTTTTGAAGGGTGCTATAAGCCTGCTCTATGATATTTGACTACCATAAATGAATGTACTCTTATACCCTGAATACAGTAATGACACCCTTGACTGAACTTTGCAAAGAACAGGTCTGCCTGCCATTTATAAGAGTCAAAGTTAGAGCCACAGTCAACCACAAATGACGTGCGTGTGTGTGTGTGTGTGTGCGCGCACATTTCTAGCTATGTATTTACAGAGCCAGGTGTGTAACCTTGTTCTTTCACAACCATGTGACTACGCAATGTAGCTCCACTTTATCTAGAATGAGCCAACCCACAGCTGTAGTTATAATCCTCAAATCAAAAAACTAAAAAAAGCATAGACACTGCTAGTCTGTTTACTTTGTAGCTATGTATATTTTATGTATATGTATATTTTGCCTAATTTTTGTATTGCCTTGTGTTTTTGTATAAATCTTTATTATTTATTTTCTCTTTTTACACAGTCCTTTTTTCACAGAAACAATTCCGCCCGGGATTAGTTAATTAGTCTGAATCTGAATGTGACATGTGGGTTTAGTTGATAAAAAACTGAAAGATGTCAGTTCTGTGGTCCTGCAATAGAAAGGAAAAGGGGAACAAAATGGGTTGGACTATATGTATATATCTGTCAGATAAAATAGGATTGAGCTATTTCCTCACTGTGGGGTTTGGAAATCAGACTCTAAAGGTGGACTTCAAGAGCTAATTAACCTTAAGAACCACCGCCACCAAGGCAATTTTACACTCTAATCCCGTGCCAAGAATATCTCCCATGATGCAACAGAGACTTTTGCGTTGCTGTTTTTTTAATGGCGAGAACCATGCATAGCTGGAGAAGGATCTCATTTCCTCTATAAATCCTAACTGTCGTGTCAATATGATTGAACATGGCCTAGTTTTAGCTATCCATTTGACTTAATTTAAGCTAACTTCCTTTAAATATATTTACAGAAACGCTTCACCTTTTTCCATTTCTCCATTAATCTGGGTACCTCTGTTTGCATGCGGGCCATGTTAAAACCATAGATTGTAAAATATCATTGTTTAAGATGCTTGCAAAGGGCTTTACCTCACTCTGTGTGAATAATATGTGTAAATGTGTCAGGAACTTCAACCGAATACAATTCTTCATATCTAAGTAAATGTTAACCATGATAATGTTAAATATTAGATATAAGTTACAATCAAAGTATTTATTCTTGGAAATATTAACATACATTTGTCTCCTCATACATAATTAAGTAGGCCGAATCCCCATGCAGTACTATTTACTATTTGCTATTTATTTATTCACCAGACGCTTTTGTCCAAAGTGTCTTTCAGTGTATTTATATCAATGAGGAGTAGGAAGGCGGTTCGATTTATTGCTGAAGAATGGCTACAGGTAGACAGCAGACATTAGGAGATCGAACCCAGTACATTTCAGTTGGGAGTCACACCTTAGCTACAACACTATCCAGGGTTAGTCCACTATCCATCAAACTATTGTACAGCCCCATAGTGCAGTGATGTGCTTCTTTGGAAACACACAAGGCTAATTTAATTCCATTTCCTGTTCCTCTGTTCCCATAGCGACGGCGGGAGTATTTGGAGGCCAGTCTGATGAAGATGGGTTTGGAGCTGGAGGCTACCAGATCAGTAAGTGGGCCGTGGTGGGGGGGGGGGGGTGGGGGGGGGGGGGGGGAGGAGGAGCATTGAGGGAGTATACATTGTGATCTGTCTAAAGCTGTTGAAAGGAAACCGCTGCATTTCACGGCCAAAATCTCTACGTGTTGTCGATTATTGATAAATAACCCCAATCATTTATTGGTTGGATAGATTTAGATTGGTTATTTACAAGGCAATGAACTGCGATGCCTTCATGATCCCTTGTGGGTCATTTTTATGCTAACATGATTGATATACGTTTAGGATGTCTCTTTTCACATTCACACATACAAGCACACACTAGAAAATGAACACTCAGGAAAAGGCATTTTAGCAATGTATTGCTAAACGAATTACCCCCCCCACCCCATCCCCCAGGTGATCGACGACAAGCTGATGTTCGTGAAGGTGCACATGCCCTGGGACGTGCTGTGCACGTACGCGGAGGTGCTGCACATCAAGATGCCCATCCAGCCCAACGACCTGGCGTCCCGCCCGTCGCCGTGGCGATTCTTCTCCTGCGTCACCAAGCACTTCTACCCCAGCGAGGACATGATCGGCACGGAGGCCGAGTTCTTCACCGCGCCGTTCGAGAAGGACCGCCTGGAGTACTTCTACGTCAAGAACCGGGACCACTTCTTCACGCCGTCCATGAGGAGCCGCATGGCGAGTGGACTATCTCCCATAATGCCTCCGATTGATTGGGGTTTGGTGGTTGGGGGTTGGGGGTTGGGGGTTCCAATCCCAATATCCACTGACTGCCTTGAGGCCACCGTTGAGCAAGCTGCCTAACGCCTGCTTATTAATGTACCAAAACAATTATTGGCACTGTGAGTCGCTTTAGCTTTAGATAAACACATTAGCACAAGTATTAATTTGTGGAAATTTGTTGAAGGGACATTTTGTTAGTAGACTATTTTTTGAAAAGAAATTAAATAAAAATAACTGAATAATCTTTAGCATATGGATGGAATCACTTAGTAACCATGAAAATATTCTCTTATGCCATTTAGTATATACATATGCTAACTTTACCGATGCCAACTGTACAGATGCTAATCAACGTTAAACAAAAAAACAATTAAAACAAACCTTTTGAAACAGTCCTATTGAAATCCCTGTAACGTTTTCCCTGTGTTTTACAGGCTTACTACATCCTGAACCGCGCGCCATATGAAGTCAGAGGCAGCATAAAGAAGTTTGGCATCACAAAGCTACTGGACAGTGGAGTTTACAAGGCAGCCTACCCTCTCCACGATGTGAGTCAGAAAATTATTATTTTGTTATTATTTATTATATAATAAATCAAATTGTTTCTGTATATATTTTTATTATGTTATTTTTGTGTTATTACTGCATGTGAGATAATTCTTGAATTATATTTTAATATCATATTATATTATTATTTATATTTTTTCTTCTCACTATTCACTACTATTATCATCTTTTTTTTTTTTTACTTGAAAATACACATTTATTTTGTACTTCATATTTGCTCTGCTGCAAAAAATATATATTTCCTCGTGCAAACCCTCTTACCTATTTCTTGTGCTCTTCAGTGCAGGTTCAACGTCAGGTCCAAAGAACTGGGGAGCCCCAACGAGAGGCTGCTCCTCTACGAAGAATGGGCCCATCCCAAAAGCTTCTACAAAATGCAACCTCTCGACCTTATCAGGTGATTGTATGGTGTTTTGAGCCTATAGTGTGGTGCGGTATGTTATGGCGTGGTATACAGGAATCCGGGAAAGTACCGAAGTAAACAAGGCGCCACTGAATGCAAGCTGTCGTAAGAAGTTTATATTATTCGACTTTTACCTTTACTTTCTATGCAACGTTACTTATGACAACAATGTCTAGAAGTTCGAGAAGAACCTGTGCAGCTCTCAGCTGCTCCAACAAACATGTTAATGTGTTGACGTCTTGATAACGTTAAGATTGCCATTTATTTAAGGTACGTTCATCAGTAAATGACACAGTCACTGTCAGCAGCAGACACTGAGTCACTAAGACTTGCCACCGCAGAAACGGCGGCCGCCGACACACAAAGCAGTTACCAGATCGTGTTTTGTTTGGTGTAATGCTGTCTGGCACTGTATGTTATGGTGTGTGTATAATACAACCAAATGTGAAGTCTTTTTGACAATTATTATTATTGTCGTCCACAGAAAATATTACGGTGAAAAGATTGGCATTTATTTTGCCTGGTTGGGTTTCTACACTGTGATGCTGGCACTGGCCGCGGTTGTGGGTCTGGGCTGCTTCATATACGGCTACACCACCCAGGAAACCAGCACCTGGAGGTACGCCTACTGGGCAATGTATCCTGTTTTGGTTTGGTTGTTTGTCTTTCATTTGTTTGCTCATTTGCTTGCTTGTTCTTTCTGTCAGTTTTTCTGTCGGTCTGTCCGTCTTTCTTGTTTTCTTTCTTGTTGTCTTTCCTTCTTTCTTTTATTCTTCCTTTCTTGTTTTCTCTCGTTTTTTCGTTCTTCCTTGTTAGTTGTCTTACCTTCTATCTGTCTTTCTTTCTTTTTTCCTTTAATTTATCTTTCTTTCTTTCATTCTTTCTTTTTATCTTTCTTCAATCCAAGGCGGTTTATAGTGAATTAAGTTACAGGTCATTAAGTAGCAGCTAGGGGTTAGTCTTTTTGCCTTAGGATGCCTACAGGTAGGAGGTGAACGTTGGGGATCAAACCCAGAACCTTATGGCTGGGAGTGAAGCCCCCTATTCGTGATTGGTGGCATGTTTTAAGAACCAACGATTTGTAGTGCTTAAATAGTGCTGCAAATGGCGGATATCTTAAGAGTGATACTTTTAATTATTATTATGTTTTATTAGATTTTTTTATTATTTTAGATCAGTATAAAGAATAATATTTACATAAGTATTACATTAGTATTCATTCTTTTCCTGTCTCTTATCCCATTGTGTTTTGATTTTACTTTTTAAAATAAGTAAATAAGCATGTCTAACCTCTATCTCCTGTTGGGATGAATGTACAGCAAGGAGGTGTGTGACCCCATGATAGGGGGCGCTATTGTGATGTGTCCGCAGTGTGACCGAGAATGCACCTACTGGAAGCTCAACAGCACCTGTGAATCATCGAAAGTACGTTGAGATCAATTATCTTTACGTGCTGCTCTTCTGGTGGTCTTTTATCTGCAGACATTGTGTGACTGTATATCTTTGTGTTGTATGGTTTTATATGTGTTGTGTTTTCTTTTCATTTTTCGTAGAAACTTTGCATATTCGATAACTTTGGCACGCTGGTGTTTGCTGTCTTCATGTCAGTCTGGGGTGAGTTTTGTTTTTTATAATGAAGTCATTGTCTGTCTCATATCATATCTCATTTGTCGAAATACAAGAATGCTGTAATGTTTGGAAACCAAAAATAATGTATTGATAATAACTTGAAAGAACGCATTATATTATAAAAACAAAATGTATGATAACTTACTACGGTATTTGTATCATCAAAAATAAAAACAAACATATTTCCTCCTCCTCCTCCTCCTCCTCCTCCTCCTCCTCCTCCTCCTCCTCCTCCTCCTCCTAGTGACTCTGTTCCTTGAGTTCTGGAAGCGGTACCAGGCGGAGCTGGAGTACGAGTGGGACACGGTGGAGTTCCTGGAGCAGGAGGAGCAGCCGCGGCCTGAGTACGAGGCCAAGTGCATCCACGAGAGGATCAACCCCATCACCAGGGTATGAGCTCTGATGTAGTCCTGACCGTGGCAGACATTTTTGTAGTCCCAGCGGTCATGTGTACCGTTGATCAAATCCACCATTTCAAGTTTATTGTCACGTTTACGAGCAGAAGTCATTAATGGCATCTGAACCAACAGTCTCGATAAAACTAAAATAATAAGAGCTAAGATAGAAATCGGTTATTAAAACGGTGAACGTAAAATGACCAATGTGCACTTATTCATGTGCTTGTATTGGCGTTCAGACAGAGTGTGTTTTGATTGTACGGTAAGTCATGATGCTATGGTTTTTTCACGTTCTGTTGCAGGCCAAAGAGAAGGTGCCGTACACGACTTGTGGACGGTGTATCCGGTTGTCCTTGGGAATAGGGACTGTCCTCTTCTGGGTAAAAGCCTTATTGATTGGTTATTATTATTATTAAGTATTATTGGGGCCTGCTAGGGCCGGCCATGCCAAGACATGAATGCTCTCACACAGTATCATATAAATGATAATATCGTAGTATTACAATAATAACATAAAAATAGATCATATAATAAAATATAACAAAATAAATAAAGATTTATCATATTTTTGGTTGCAGATATTATGCATATCATATTTATTTTATCTGTTTTATTTTCAAGTATTATCATAATTATCTTCCTCAGATGCTTCTGATCCGATTATATTAGTTATAGCAGTAATCTTAAAAAACATCAGGCTGATTAAATTCAATTATATTATGTTTTATATAGGGTAAGGGTTAGTTTTTTATTATTATTATTATTAAATATATAATCTGCATATCATCTCATCACCAGATCCTGCTGATCCTGGCGTCGGTGGTGGCCATCATCGTGTACCGCCTGGCCGTGTTCTTCGCCTTCTCCGCCAAGCTGCGCGTCCAGGACCTGAAGGAGCTGGAGCCCTTCAAGGAGTACGTCACGCCCCAGATGGCCACCTCCGTCACCGCCTCCATCATCAGCTTCGTGGTCATCATGATCCTCAACATCCTGTACGAGCGGGTGGCCATCTGGATCACCAACTTTGGTGAGCGAGGGCGGGTTGTTCAAAGGGTTCTGGGTTTGATCCCCCTCGATGTACAAGTATTATCCAACCCAACCCTGTAGGCATCCTTGAGCAGAATGAGTGACCCCCCCCCAACTGCTCCTTAGTATCGCCTTATGTTATGGTTGAAAGTTTAATAGTTTAATAAATGTCTCAAAATAAATTTTTCTTCTTATCCTCCTCCTGTAGTAGCAGTAGTAGTATTTTCTTACTATTTAAGCCCCAACAGTTTATTGAGTTCTAGTGCTTTTCCAGTAACACCATCCCGCTCTCCTCTCTATCTGACCCCCAACAGAGCTTCCTCGCACCCAGACGGAGTATGAGAACAGCCTGACCCTGAAGATGTTCCTCTTTCAGTTTGTCAACTATTACTCCTCCTGTTTCTACATCGCCTTCGCTAAGGGCAAAGCCGTCGGCTTTCCCAAAGAACCTGTTTACCTGCTGGGAAAGTACCGCAACGAGGAGGTGAATGAATTGTGACTCTTTATTTTTATTCTTTAGTACATTCTCAAAACACAGTGGTACTTTTTCAATACTTTTTCAATACTTGAATAATTCCATATTCATTTTGTTCACTGTATTTTATGTGATTGAGTTTTCCGGTTAAAGACTGTGATGTGAAAAGTCAAAAGGGATATTTTCGTGGGAGAAATTGTAGCAGGAATGGGATTTCAGCTCTTTGGATCTGATTAGTCAGCATTCCTCCCTTGGCTAGCCAGCTGTATCTTAACCAGTTGGGGTTTATACACAGTTATTACTGCAAGAAGGCCACAGCCAGTGGGAAACAGTGGAAAGAAAAATTCAGCAATGCTGCTAATGCTCCCAGTGTGTTTATTTAGCAAACACAATTTATTAATTGTTGCAAATGTGTCTATTTCAAGAATAAAATCCCACACCTGCAGTACCCACAGGTTGAAAAACACTGTGCTAGACTAATGCAGGCTTATATGAGTGGGTACTGTATACCTGCAGTACCCACAGGTTGAAAAACACTGTGCTAGACTAATGCAGGCTTATATGAGTGGGTACTGTACACCTGCAGTACCCACAGGTTGAAAAACACTGTGCTAGACTAATGCAGGCTTCTATGAGTGGGAGGGAAACAGTGGCCTGCCTGCTCGCTCAGACATGTTAATGCCATAGCAAATGGGGTAGAGGAAGAAACGTTGGTAAGAACTGGATTGGGAAATAATCCAGTTGGGAATGAGCTAACAAGGTGGAAATAGTCCCTTTTGATTGTGTAAGGTTGTCTTTAGGGCTCAAATAAATAAATCAGTTCTAACCTGATCTAAGACTTGGCCTACCCTGGTGGGCAGAAATATTTAAGTGCTTTATAGTGTCCTGGTTTTTACTAATAATCTTGTTGGGCTTTCTGTACAGTCTGTGTAACCATGTATCAATGAAGTAGTTAATTTACTACCTGCTTATGTAGTCATCTTATATGTTCATGTAAACTATTCACCTTATATGTTCATCTTAGTCACTCCTTTTGAATTCTGAATTTTGACTCAATGTGCTTGCCGTAGTGTGACCCGGGCGGGTGTCTGATCGAGTTGACCACCCAGCTGACCATCATCATGGGGGGCAAAGCCATCTGGAACAACATCCAGGAGGTCCTGCTTCCGTACGTGGACCGCGTGAAGAATCGCACAAATGATTCACGATGAACATCTTATCAATATATATCAATATTATCTTGCCCCTTTAAATCAATATGAAGGGGCATGTAGTATATGTAATGTAGAGGCTAGCCGAAGGGCACTGTGTTCCATTCCCCCAAAGTCCACAGCCTAACCCAGAGGTCTTCAACGTTTTTCAGACCCCTTGGCTGATAGTGAAACGGTGGAGGGACCCCTTATTACATATCGTATAAAATGGTGTTACTTATTAAACCGGGCCAATGATAACATGTAGTGCGGCCTATAGTGCCATGTATGAAAGTGGCACAATGGCTTAGCATTGTATACATACATCATTACAAAGTACATATTAAAATTTATGGGAGAAAATGTTGAAGATCTCTGGCCTAACCTGTGACCGTCCTTGAGCAAGATGCGCTAACCCCCAACCTAGTCCTTAATGACATGTATCATGAATTCAGTGTAAGTCACTAAAAGGGCCTACTGAAGGAAGACCGTACTAGAACTGTGTAAACATATTCAAACTATTGTGCGGAGCGATGCAAAAAGAAATCTGCAGGACAATTACACCAACGTACTTTGATTTAAAAGAAATACTGGTAGTAAGAATTCAACACCATTGTTGAGTCTTACTACGAGCAAGACTCAACTCAACTACAGCTGCATATAACTAGCCTTTACTGTTTAGTCATTTAGTAGACGCTTTCATTCAACGCAACTTCCACTGAATTCAAATGCCATGTCATTAAGGAGCAGGTAAGGGTCACGAGCGTCTTAGGAGGCTGGGGAATCAAACCTAGTACGTTTCGGCTGGGAGCGGGACACCCTAACCACTGGACTTCCTGCTGCTGCAGGTGGGTGAAGAACCTGATCTTCCGCCACTGTACGCGCGCCGGCTCGGAGAAGGAGATCCCCCGTTGGGAGCAGGACTACCAGCTGCTACCCTTCGGCAAGCTGGGGCTGTTCTACGAATACCTGGAGATGGGTAGGCATCTGGACGTTTGGTTCAGTTCTTCATGTGTTCATCTGGGGAGGGGAAGTGGGATCTGGCGGTTATTTCATTTATTTACCTATTTTATTTTTGATTTTATTTCTTTATGTCTTCATTTTGAGTTCCTAATTTCTTCTTTTTGTATATATATTTTTCTTAAATGTCTTTCTCTATTTCTTAATCAAAGCAATTTGTGCTGGATGTTCTTCTGTTTGAACCTACCAATCAGATCGCAATTGAGGTCACATGACACATGTACTACACAAAGTGTATGTGTGTTTCCGATGCAAAGCACATGCATGTTTCAGCCTGTGTGTTTACATTAGGCAACACATTTGACACCCTTATTTATGCAGTGCAGGTATGTAAAGAATTCCTGAGTATGCAAACCATGCTTTCCACAATTGACCATCTATGTGGTCGATCCTACGCAGTAAAGGCACAGACAACTATTCCTTGGTGTTTGTGTTGTATTTATTATTATAAACATGCACATTGACATCTTGCCTGTTGACCTATCACACACATTAGCTCCAGTCACAATAGCAGTTTCTTTGTTTTAGTTGATTCTATTGTTCTATTCTATTTTAGTTGATTTTTACACTTATTTTGTATTTATTGTGGCACTTAGGTTATGCATATAGCTGCAATTCAATCAAAAGTTATCCTTATTTGTATCTCTTTGTTTGATTAGAAGCGTTGCTACTGCAACCCTCTAAGGATTTAAAAGTGTTCTCTTTTGCCCTTCTTGCCTCATCGTGTGATCCGCTCCAGTGATCCAGTTCGGCTTCGTCACCCTGTTCGTGGCCTCCTTCCCCCTGGCTCCGGTCCTGGCGCTGGTCAACAACCTGTTTGAGATCCGCGTGGACGCCTGGAAGATCACCACCCAGTTCCGCCGCATGGTGCCGGAGAAGGCCCAGGACATCGGGGCCTGGCAGCCCATCCTCCAGGGCGTGGCTATCCTGGCGGTGGCCACCAACGTGAGTGGCTTGTGTGGCCGGTGTCATGTGACTCACCGTCCCCACCCCCCCCCCCCCCCCCAGTGCCCCCCCAGTGTGACTGGACTCACCCCATGTCATGTTTCTATTATTATTTTATGTGTGGGAAATTATGAAATGTTTTTGTGAGTGGTTAAAAAGTGGTACTCTTCCTTTTCAGTACAAAAGGTGGCGTTGTGAGTGAAATAACTGAAATCCTAACTAAGTTATCAGGTTTATGTTTGAAGGTTTTACTCCGATGCCTCCATTATCAGCTACAAACCTTATTGAAAGAGAGCTGATTTTATGTTGAATCTTAAATAATTCAGTATTCTTTTTTAAACAATGTGTTGCATGTCCCTAGCTGTTCCGTAATGACATGTATCTTAAAAGGTATATTCACTCTTGAGTAACTTTGAAAAAAGACTGGGTTGTGTCTATTCTGCAATGTATTAACTCTGCCTTCCCGCTGTCCCTCCATGTGTTCTGCCCCAGGCTATGATCATTGCCTTTACCTCTGACATGATCCCCCGCTTGGTGTACTACTGGTCCTTCTCAGTGTTTCCCTACGGCGAGCACTCCCAGCACACCATGAGTGGGTACATCAACAGCACGCTCTCCATCTTCAACATCAACGACTTCTCCAACAACAGCCGGCCCATCAACACGCCCTACTGGTTCAACGACAGCACCACCTGCCGGTACACTCGAAACAGCTAAAAATATAACTTTTCAAAATAAAAGTCAACTTTAGGGTTCATTTCAGAATATGTTTAAAGCAGTTGAAAATGTAAGTATACTTATGTTATTTCAATGTTATTAAACATTTTTAAACATCATTTGAATGAATGTGCTTTAGTTGAAACTGCAGTCGTCTGTGTTTTTCCAGGTGTTTTTTTGTGGGTGGAAACTAACAGATGTTTACAACTGCCTTTTAGCTATCGAGATTTCCGGAATCCCCCGGGCCATCCCAGAGAGTACCAGTACAATATGCTATACTGGCATGTGATCGCTGCCAAAATGGCCTTTATAATCGTTGTTGAGGTATGTACAAGCTTTTAAAGGCATGTTTCTTGAAGCCAGATTATAGATAATGCATTTATATTAACCTTTTAAAAATCAATTTGACAAAGTGCATCAACTGAAAAAATAAAAGCTAAATACTCTATTGGCCCTACTGGCCAAACAAATCCATTAACGAATGAAAGCCAGAAACAAATGAAAGCTGTTGAAAGATTGAATGTATTACAAGAATATATACATTGGTCAAATAAATAGAATATGGAATATTATGGAGAAAAAACGGATACAGAAAGATACATGATATACAGAAAGTGGAAATGAAAGTGAAATTAGTTTATGAATGTCTTCACTTAAAAGGTTAAAAGACTGTCATTTGTGGTGAAAAGGACTTGGCTTGAATGCATCTCCTTCTCCTCCTCCTCCTCCTCCTCCTCCTCCTGCCTGCAGCACATCGTCTACTTCACCAAGTTTGTGCTCTCCTACATGATCCCCGACGTGCCGGAGTCCATCAGGGAGCAGATCAAACGGGAGCGGTACCTGACCCAGGTCATCATCCACGAGGCCAACCTCAAGCTGGTGACCAAACGGCTGAAACCGGTTGGTGACGAGGAGACACCCAAACAACCGGAGAGCAAGGAGGAAGACCAGGGGCTGGCAATGGAGCTGGATTTCTGAAGATTGTAGAAATGTGATTTGGGGCGACGATCGTAAGCAAGGATCATGATTACTAACCAAAGATGGTAGACACGCAAGTGTTAATTGCCAATGCAGATTTCGCCAATCCTAAATGGCCATAACCATTAACAAACTACTTGTTTTAGGATGAACCACTCGTAGAAAAAACTAAACCTAACGAATAATAATGTTTTTCATATATGTGCCATTTTATAGGTTGCCTTAAACATATTCACCGACAGTGACGATGGAAGGTACCTCTACGAATCAAAATAATAATAATTTCCGTTGGTGGAGAAAATGTCGCGTTGAAACATTCCATTATGGTTTTTCGTCCAAAGGGGGGTGGGGGGGGGGGTTATTGTAGTGGCTAGGCTGTTCATCTTGCATCTGAAAGTGTCCGGGATCAAACCCCAATGTCCTCAGTGTACCAAGCAAGATGCCCTTAGCCCTTCCTGCTCACTAATGACATGTATCTGAATCAACAGTTGCTTTGGAAAATGTGTCATGTAAATCCCTAAATAGGAACGATCGCCATTTGTGTATGTATTTAGGTTCTTATCGTGTCACGGGATTGAAGGGGGCAATTTGAAATGCTTGTTGACCATCTCGTAACCACTTATTATATGCAACACAAATGCACAAAAACAGAAGGAGTTACAGTGCCAATGGTGCATGCTAGTTGTGCAATGATTGGGATGACCCAGACAATCTAAGTGTGGTTATTTGGTTGAAAACAGTATGCATCTCAATCAAACACTGTTGAATGCTTGTTTTTTGCCAAGTGCCATTTTTAAACAGCAGTATTATGAAAGCCATGTTTAACCCTAGAATGAAATTATGCACAGTAAGTACTCCCATTTTGTATTCCCCTCTGTGTTGATGATTACTGTTACAAACACCTGGACACAGACCAGGTGATTACTTGATGTAAATAGTCACACTTCAAGTATTCAGTGTAAATATGCCAATAATTTACAAATGTACTTATTGTAAATCGCTTTGGATAAAAGTGTCTGCTAAATGCCCTAAATGTAAATGTAAATGTAAATATATTCCACCGCAAAATCTTTTTTGTGGTTTTGTTTAAATGATTTGCTCAACTGTCCAATTAGGTCATGGCCACTGAGTACATTGGAGTCCTTTCACAATATTACACAACAAATCTTAAAAATGATTGTAATCGACTAAATTTGATGGTGATACAAAATGACACGTATACTTTGTGAATCGGCATTAAACTAGGCCTACTGCTTGCTTTTACCCGTGTAACAGCATTGTTGAATTACACAATGGTGTGCTTTTTATTTTTTTCCCTCTAAGTTAACCATATTGACTAATACTGCAACATTGCACAATTGCTTATTCTTGTGTTTTTAACAAAAGGTACGTAATCTATCTTCTAGCCAGAAATGTCATTTTTATGATGCACATATCTCCAGTCGTGTCTGTTTTTACACATTTAAAATGAAACTGTATTTTCTGTTATAAAACATATATTTTGTTTGATTTGTTAATTTTTATTTATTGTATACATATTTGTATTATTACATGATTATGGAAGATACTATATCGAAGGCACTACGGGGTGGCAGTGTGTACCTTTAGCCTATATAATAGGTACACTCCAGTACACAAAGAGGCGGTGTTCGCTGTAGTCTATAGTGGGTACACTCCAGTACACAAGGTGGCGGTGTTCGCTGTAGTCTATAGTGGGTACACTCCAGTACACAAGGTGGCGGTGTTCACTGTAGTCTATAGTAGGTACACTCCAGTACACAAGGTGGCGGTGTTCGCTGTAGTCTATAGTGGGTACACTCCAGTACACTAGACGGCGGTGTGTAGCTTTTAGCTTCTTCTTTTTTGTGGCGTTTTCTGTCTGATGACATTACAGTGAGTCGAAGAATACAGAACCGGGCAACATGGCGGACAAAGATGCAGAAAGTGCGAAAATACAGTCGTCAGCGTCTCAGAAACTGCTTTTGCACCGGAAGAATGAACTCGATTACTGGAAAAGAAACGCCGAGCGAATCCGCGGTCGGAACCGGCTGACGGGCCTCGCCATTGGAGCGTTTGTAGTCGGTGTTTGTATCCTTATGAAAGCTGTTAACCCTGGGGCCCCCAGTAAAACCTGCGTTCACCGTTTAAATCGAAGAAGTGTCATTTCATAAAAGATGGCAGTTAAATAGCAAGTCCTAAACTCATACCATGATTGTGGTACACCTGAATTAGTGAGGCTTGGAGTTTGTATACAAACAGTCTTCTTTGAATGGTATCTGACATTGTGATGGGTGTTAAAACTAAGTCCATCTTCCCACAACTCCGAGGTCATGAGTTACAGGTCTTCATAAAGCCTGGGGTGGGCTTTGATGCAGAGGGCACTATTTTGAGACTATGTATTAGTCTTTTTTTTTTATGAACGTATGTAAACCATACAGGTACACTGGTGTCTTTGTGTCCTTAACTCCAATCAGTCAGCTACACCATTCTCTCTGTCAAACAGGAGAAAATACTGGATGAAATCGACGATGAAGCAAAGACCAAAATCTGGAGAGGTCCACGCACTGGAGCCAACTCCTAGATTCAGTGTGTGTGTGAGAGTGAGTCGAGAGAATGAGTGTTTAATTAAATGTGGGCGAGCTGTATGATTAATCAAGACCACAGGACCCAGTTGGTTGTGGATTAAGAACAGAACAGAAGAGACGTATGGAGGAATAGTATTGGAGTAAACAATACATCTGGAAATGTCTCATGAAAATAAATTGTGTTGAGTGTTGTTGACTTGCTGCTTCTCTATATCTTATTGACCGGAGGAATATTATACTATATTTAACATTTGTATCATCTCTGAGGAAGTGCCACTAAATGGTTTGTCCTGCGCTGTGTTCTGCAACGTTACGTTCATAAATAAAGTATTGGGTATAATCTAAAATGGTCATATGATTATGTGTTCCAAGCCCGTTATAATTACAAATGAATTGAATTCTTTAACTTGACTCTTACTTGATACTGCCGTTCCATGTATTTCCACTAGGAGGTACTCAACCCAAGCACGATTAGGATCACATGTTTACCTGTAATCACCAACCATTTTGGCCATCGTGTTATGGACATGGACATTACCTTTCAGCCGCTGCCTATAGTAATGCATGCCTTTATAAACCATGGGTGTAGGATACGAAAATAATCCATAAAACATAACATAGTTGTCAATTCTGAATGCAGGCGGCCCCTTTTAATAGTTCAAGCGACGTCATCGAGATGCGACGTTGCTTCACTACCAAATAGACTCACATGTTCACCGCACCGACGCTCACATGCAATACGTTTTTAAAGGCTTGTCTGACAGACTTATCAAAGATAGTTGTTTTGGTGGGTTACATTTAATCCGACAAACACATTTCAAACATGAGTTCACAGATGACTTGCGTCGGGTGGGTGATGCGTGGCGTTTCTAAGGAAACACCAGACAAAGTAAGTTGTGTTTGTTCAATTCCACTGCTTTGACCTGGATGCTGAAAATGTAAACCTTGTGTTTGGTCCTCTCTGCGCTATTCTGCGACCGTTTACTTTACCTAATAACTCCACATCGAATTATCAAAATAAACAATCAAAAATGAACGTAGTCCCGTCTCTAGTTCTGCTCTTTTCTATTAGTTGACTTTAAAATCCATGTCATTGTGTCATTATGAAAGTTGAACTCCATACTTTTTGCCATGATTGTGTCCATCTGTCAACTGCTATTTTGCCTGTTGCGTTGACTGTAAACGTTTTATGTGGTTGCTGTCAGGTTGAACTGAGCAAAGAGGAACTACAGCGCATCATTGCTGAAGCAAAAGAAGAATTAGGGTAAAATGACACGCACACATTCACACACTATTGGTTATCATAACAGAATTTCTCTAGAAGCATCTTACGTTTTGATGGTATAGTTGTGTTTCACGTGTACCTATTACTAAACGGTCAGCTGTTAGAACGTAACATTGATAAATCAACAAACAATGGCTTTGATTCTGTTCAAACCTTTTTTTAATGTATTGTTTTCCATGTACAGGGAAGCAGAGGAGGCAGAGGAGGAGGAACTAGAAGGAGACCCGGGCATGCCTGGTGACCAGGAGCCGGTCGGAGGAGAGGAGGATGAAGGGCAGGTGGAGGAGGAAGATGAGAACAAAGCAGACAAGGAGGAACAAAAAGATGAGATGGCGCAGTATGGTCTGGATCAATATGATGAGGAGGACACGGGTGAGGAAGAGGTTGATCTCATAACAACGTCGGGCTCATAACAATGACAATATACACATACATGCATACACATCTTCAAGGGAAGTTACGCAGTTGTCATAACAGCTTGTCATAACAGTACACACACACACACACACACACACACACACACACTATCTCGGCATACCAAACGGTATTCATAGAGATGACAAATTACAAAATTCACCCTTTTCTTACATTACAGCTACATCTCATGTCATGGCCTTGCGTTTTTAAACTACTGACCCTCTGGTTTTCTTTCTGCCTTGCAGTAACCGGCAACCTCGGTGACAGTCTGGCCGGGCTGACTGTTTTCAGCTCCAATGAACAGGATCCTTACATCACAATCAAAGACACAGTGAGTGGGGCCCCTCCCCCTTTAGTGTCTCATGTCTGCACTCGTAGGAACTACACTGGATTTAGAAACCAGGCCCCTGTTACTGCTACTGCTCCTGTTGCTGACGTGTGTATTCGTATGATGTCGGTGTCCTTTTTCATCCAGCGTAATGTAGCGTCGGGTGCAGGATTGTCTAGAAGGTTGGGGGGGGGGGGGGGTTTGGCTCCCAGCCGAAAGGATCTGTGTTCGATCCCCAGTGACCGCAGCGTACCTAAGGAAATGGATCTAAAAGTTCCAATGTTTGTCTCTTTGGATCAAGCATCGGCCAAATAACTAAATAGGAAATGGTTGTTTGTGTAAAGCGACCTTCACTGGGAGTTCATGCTGATGGGAGCTGTGTTTCTGTCTCCTTAAGGACCAGTACGAGAGGGAGGACTTTCAGATCAAACCCAACGACAACCTGGTTCTGGCTGGCAGGGCGGAGAAGGACTGCTGCAACCTGGAGGTCTACGGTGAGTCGTCATTACTAGTGATGTCACAATTTCTGCGAATGTTCCGAATTTAATTTACTGCCTTGCACCTGCCTGGACTAAGTTGTTACTCATCATGTATATATGTGACAATTCACAAATAAGTGACGCGTGATCTTATTTCTTCCAGTGTATAACTCTGAAGAGGATTCCCTGTATGTCCATCACGACATTCTGCTGCCAGCCTACCCACTCTGTGTAGAGTGGCTGAACTTTGACCCAACAGAGGGAAAAGGTAAATGCTTGATAAATGTGCAAAAGCATCTTGTTATTCTTGGTTTTGGCCTTTCGTCCATCCTCAAGCCGACCTTTTCCATTACCAAAAAACAAAATGATCCTCAAAGTGATCAGAAAACACAGATTTGGAAAATGGACACCAAACGACACACTATAACCGTGAGCTCTCGTTCGCTGTGTGTTCAGTGTGTTCATTGGTTGGTTTATTTGCAGGGAACTACGCTGCGGTGGGCAACATGACCCCTCAGATCGACGTGTGGGACCTGGACGTGGTGGACTGCCTGGAGCCCGCCTTCTCCCTGGGAAGCAAGAAAGCAGACAAGAAGAAGAAGAAGGGCAAGAAGGTAAGCGTTAGCTTGGTGGATCGCGTCGCTGGTGTGCTAACCACAAGGGCAAAACGCCCCTAGCGACCCAGGTTCAATTCCGACCTGCGGTCCTATGCTTTATGTCACCCCCTTTCTCTTTTTTTTCACCCACTATCCTGTGCATCTTCCCTATCATGTTCATGATGCTACATACAAAAAAATGAAAAGAAAAAAAAGTATATATATATATAACAACAGCATGTTAAAACACCACATACACACTGGCTTTATGTTTGAGTAAATGTTCAGATATGATTGTAATACAGTTCCTGCATGTTCAAGGTATATTATTACGGGACAGTGCAGTGGCTAACGGTCGTCTCTGAAAAGTACTGGGTTCGATACCCATTGTCCGAAACCTACTTGTAAGCATCAGTGAGCAAAAGAAAGACTCGATGACCTGTGTCTGAGTTAACTTGCTTTGGAGTAAAGTATCTCCTCCATTACTTAATAGTATTGGTTCAAATGCATTTCAGTGCATTTCAATGTCTGTTTTCTGTGGAAGCATTTCTACCGTTTCCTTCTTGGTGTTCTGATGTTTTGTTTGTTTATTTGTTGCCAGGCTGCTGCGGAACAGGCTGACGGACACACGGATGCAGTGCTGGACTTATCCTGGAACAAGCTAGTGAGGTCAGAGGTCAACTCTCTACAGTCCTGCTGCCATTCAAGTAGTTTATTGTAAATTCTTAAAACAAAGAAAACATGAGAAAATGTAAAAATCAATATAATGTATAATATGTATCGCAAAGAATTCATATAAAGATGCAAAAAAATTATAATAATAATAATTCAGGGAACAAAAGCCGATCAGTCATATGTACCTGATGGACCAGTTGATATCTGACCAGTTGAGATCTGACCAGTGGCTGCGGTGCCTCCCATCTCCTTCCCCAGGAATGTGTTGGCGAGCGCATCTGCAGATGAGACGGTCATTCTGTGGGATATGTCCCAGGGCAAACCAGCTTCCACCCTGAGAAAACACACTGACAAGGTATTTAGATGAGAACACGTTTTAGAATAGTCTTATTGGTGTGTATGTGCTTGGTAAAGCTTGAGGTCATTGGCTGGATCCAAACCTTTGGTTCTCTCGCAGGTTCAGGCGCTGGCGTTCCACCCGTTTGAGGCTCAGACCCTGCTCTCCGGATCATATGATAAGTAGGGGAACTCCAGCAGTTTGGTATTCTTTAACTTGAAACCTTTATGTTGACCTTTTTTGATATTCAACATTTTCATATTGTAGGCGAGACCTAGATTTATTCAATTGTTTTCTCTATAGTTTGACTTGAAGCTGTGATGTTCATTTCGCACTTAAGTTCTTGGCCAATGAAAAGAGTAAAAAGTCCTTGAGTCTCCTGCACAGTATTGTTAAGGGAAGCCTTTTTCCTCCTGGTGAAGAACGGCGATCCTGTACGACTGCCGGAGTCCGGACAGCACCCGCACCTGGAGGTTCAGCGGGCAGGTGGAGCGCGTTGTGTGGAACCACTTCTCCGCCTGCAACTTCCTGGTGCGTGCGTGTGTGTGTGCGTGCGTGTGTTTTGAATTGTCGACCTATCCTGAGGTAATCGGGTTCAAATCCTGGTTACGTGTGAAAATAGCATAATTGCGTAAACCACCATCTATTATTTCCTTCTGCTTTTTCCCCTCCTTATATTTTAGATTATTTTCCATGTTTCGGATGTTTGTGTAAACAGTTTTATTTATTTATTATTATTTTTCAGGAAATGAAACATCAATACCAACAACAGTAATGGGGAGTCTTTTGAGTGTTTGTTTGTTGTTTACTGGCCTCTCTGTGAAATCTATTGCTGGATTGCTTTGTTTCAGGCGAGTACGGAAGATGGCTTTGTGTACTGTCTGGACGCTCGCTCGGATAAACCCGTGTTCACCCTGAAGGCTCACGACGGAGAGGTGACAGGTAGGATACCTGACCAGTCAGACACAAGAGAGGCAACCAACGTGTATTCATTTAGCAGTGTCCCAAATCCGACTTCAGATTAACATCTAAAGTCTGTGTGAACGGGGCGTTTCACTTTCTGTCGCTTCAAATCAGTTTTGACCAATCATGTTCCTTGGGGCGGGAATCTTTATACGCACGTTTGTCTTGACTGGAAGCCACCTGACTGGCGGGACCACAACAAACCTGACCATCGATTGGAAGGGACTAAAAGAGCTCTGTCAAAAAGGTCACTTATGTCAGGGCTTTGATCTTTCGCAAAGAAAATGAACAAATGACCGCTGGGCAAAACTCAAGAGGTGAAACCAGGCTATACTCTCGCTTAAGAAGAGATAACGGGATCTGTTGGCATAAGTGACGATGACAAGGTGGTGTGCACCGATTGCAAGACTCTTCTACAGCGTTATCACCATAGTGCTGCCGCAGCTGATCATATTGGAGGTCTAATTAAAAAAATATGCCATCCGAAGCACTCGCACAAAGTACACCTTTCCAGTATGCGGTTGGGACGACATGTGTAAACATCCTGTCCAGCCACCAATGTCCTTAGACCAAGTGTCTGTAAATGTTTGAAATCAAAGTGCTGTGCAGTCTCCACCCAGAAGGTTTCACTAAAGCATCGTTGAACGTCTGGATCTGAGATGATTAATATATATATATGCTTGATGAGTGTTTAAATTGGAACCATCTTGTCTAATCCCCCCCCGCAGGACTGGAGCTCAGTAGCCAGATTAAAGGGTGCCTGGTCACTTCGTCGGAGGACAAACACGTCAAGATCTGGGACATCTTGAGCAACAAGCCCAGTCTGGTGCACACAAGGGACATGAAGATGGTGAGTGGGAACTGCTTCTGTGCTGGGATGCTTGGGTGCCCTGGTAGCCACAAATGGATCCAGCGACGTAAAACGAAATTAAACCAGTTTATGCGCACTTGATCATCACGTGGGAGAAGCATATATGTAATCACAAAGCATCGGGTGCAATATGCATTCTGGCTTTTACTTTGAAGATGGAAAATATCAAGGGCCATCATTTCTTGGATATTAACCATATTTTAAGCTTCAGTCAATTATAACCATTATTTATTAAGGGGGTGATTTTTTTTTTTTCAAAATGGAGGGGTGGAGTACAGTAAAGCATTGATTCCTGATTGAGTCTACAGCTAAGGAGCTGTAGACTAGAGAGACCAGGTGTTCCAGTACTTGGGTAAACCTGTGTTTCTTCGGCCAGGGGGTGGTGTTCTGCGCCGCCTGCTGCCCCGACCTGCCCTTCGTCTACGCCTTTGGAGGACAGAAGGACGGCATGCGCGTGTGGGACATCAGTGACGTCGCTGCAGGTACAGTTCCACACACACACACACACACACACACACACACACACACACACACACACACACACACACACACACACACACACACACACACACACACACACACACACACACACACACACACACACACACACACACACACACACACACACACACACACACACACACACACACACACTTTACCTGTAGGCGTGCTTGAGCAAGATGCTGTAACCCTACCTGCCCCTTAATGATGTATATCTGAAATTCACTGTCATTTATTATTGTTAATTTTTATGACCTTTAATGATTGCCCTTTCAATACATTTTTTAACAGGATTTCTTCCTTTAGTAATGCACTATGAATGCATTACAATGCCTTGTGTTTGTAAAATACACATAAACTTGCCTTGCCTTGTAATAGTATGAGCCGGTGTTGAGATGTTGGCTGTGTTTGTCTCCCCCTAGTGGTCCAGGTGTTTGGCAGCAGAGAGCGCTTGGTGGTGAACACGGCAGGAGCTGCAGAGGGGACCAGCACCGCTACAGCTGAGATGGAGGTCTCCTAGCAACACACTCTGGATCGAAACCAGGATGAATAAAGTGAAAGATTGCTTGGATTGTGTTCATTTGGCAATGGAATATTGGCAACACATTTGTTGCTTGTTCATTTTTTAATGGAATTAGTGGCAGAGGACTTTGTTAGGTGGGGGCAAGAAGGAAACGGAAGACTTTGAAAACTCGCATTGCTAACAAGAGGAAATGTAAATGTTTTTGTTTTTTGCAGTTTTATTGACACTTAAAATCAAAACAAAATAAATTGTCCGTGTGGGAAAATATGCATTTTACATGTGTTAAATGTCATAGTGACATTGAAAAGGAATACTATCAAAAGTAAAATTACTTGTACCAAGTGTATATATCTGTCTCTCTTGTAAACGACTATTAAATATTTTATGCAATGAAACTGCTGCGCATAGATGGATATGTGGGTAATCTGGCCAGTAGACCGGTGCATGTGCATACTTGTTTCATTAAGTTTATGCCAACTTTGAAACAATTACCAATGTAAAAATCGACTGAATGTCCTTATGCATCCCAACATAACTGAAATGCTAGTATTATATTTTATCTATATTTATTGTAGTTCTAACGTGTGTTGTTACAATATATCGACTGTATAATATAGCGGAACCGATATGTGCCATGTTGTTCACACGGAACTATTATTGTGTCGTACAACAATGTTGAGTTTTTGAGCATGGCGTCAGGTCATTTGTGCAGGTTAAGGTCCCTCTCACGACTTTATAATACCACAAACCTGAGGCTTGGACAAAGTAAGTTTTCCATCGTGCCATCTTGCATATGAAAAATACGAATTTATTTGACTTCGTTTAATACTAGGATTTTAGTAAGAGCTAACGTTACCGCGACTAAGCTTGTACTTAGAAATGCAAACCATCAGTAACATGCCGGTTTTGTTTCCCACCGTAAGGTGGTCAAGATGAGCTATGTCATTACATGCTCATGTGCACTGAATCGTGTTTTAACTGTTAACATCCCGTTAAACGGTCAATTGAAAGACATTGATCGAGACACATTTTTCACGTGGAATCCAATTCAAATGGCCCTCTAGGCTTTGAGGTTTGTATGCTAATTGTTATGAGAATACATGTAACCTTAACTATACGTTTGGTATGCAACTCATGTGCTTGTTTATCTGTTTCAGCATGTTTGGTGCCAACTTGTCATCAATCAAACGTGGCTGGCCCTTCAATCAATGACGCCAATTGGTACGACATCCTGAGCAATATCACTTTTCAATCATTCAGTTTAGTTAGACCAGATACAGAGCAAACAATGACTGATTTGCATAAATGACTTGTTGATTTCAGTGTTCAGTTGGTGTGCCATTTTGGATTTGTGCATGGGAGCTTTTGTACATTCATCTTTCCATTTCAGCAAAGTGGAGATTGGTGTGACTTCCGATGGAAACACAATTGTGTGCTACCATCCCTCTGTTGACGTTCCCTATGAACTCACCCAGGTGAGTTATATAGCGCCTAAATGATTACGTGGTTCCAGAATTGATCATCATTTTGAGCATTTATTTTAGCCATACTTTGACATAGTTTCAGGCCTTAATCAATTGAAAATTGCTTCAGAAAATGCTCACATGTAGTTGGTGTTCTGTGTCAAGTTATGAATGCCACCTTTTAAACATTACATCTCTTATGTTTCAGTCACACTATTATCAGTGTTAGTACTTTAGTCCTTGACACAATTTTACAAGAACCCTGTTTATGTCAGAATACACAAACAAAGAAAATGGCACTTGATGATTATTATACCATGATTAACGCCACTTTTCATTTCCAGCCAATCAAACGGCCGGGGCCTCTGAGCAACGCAGCAGAGACCCACGACCAGGTGATCAAGGCCCACCTCAGCATGGAGGTGATAAGGGGCAAACAGGGACCCACCATCGAGGAGCTGAGCAAGATGTTCTTCACCACCAAGCACGGCTGGTATCCCAGAGGACAGTAAGTATACGCATGAAAGATTAAACTAAATACAGCTGCGCTTGGAACAGTATGGGAACTGTTTACTGTGGGTGGGACAGTGTAGTGTAGCTAAGGTGTATGACTCCCAGGCCAAAAGGTACTATTTGGGTCGATTCCCCCAATGTATGTAGGCTAACCTGTAGAAATCCTTGAGCAAGATGTCCCTTACCTGCTCCTTAATGACCTGTATCTGTATTCACTGCAAGTCTCTTTTGGATGAAAGCTTTTGATTAATAGTAAGGGTAAAAAATTAAAATAAAAGCTCCCAATGCAAGTGTGTATGATATTAATTGCACCAATGTGAAGCAGTGTAGTGTTTAATATTGCATTAAAGATTTGTAAAACACCACGAGTACCCCTTATGTTTGAAAAGTGAAATGTAATGTTTTATTTGTTTGCAGGTATCACATGAGACGTATAAAGAAGAATCCACCAAAAGACAGATAACTGAAGGACATCCATTCAAGTGTCTGTTTGAAATATTCTAATATACTGTGTAATAAAATGCTAAATATGGCAATTTGTTTTTTTTGGAACTATGGGTTATCAGTGTGTGTGGCATAGTTTTATTCATTTAGTCAAATTGTTCCAGTTGGAATCGATCCCGTGTGAGAATGAATTGTTTTGTGGTCTAATGACAAACTCAAGCTTATACTGTGGGGGTAATATAGCTAGGAAATGTACTAATTGGCAGAACTCCAGGTGGTACTTTATCAAGTACTAACAGCATGAGTACTAATACTCAATTACATATTTCATGGGAAAGTGACAACTGATTTAGAATCAATCAGTTGTGGCTTAAGATATTTGTTTTTATTAATTATGGCATCTTGCATAGCCAAACACAATTATGAAATGATAAGACGAAGCCAAGAGGCACATCCGATACAACAATCAAAAACAAAATCGATAATGGAGGAAGCAAACCACTTGACCTCAGACCGTATAAAACGAGTAGGTACAACATTTCAGCAAGACATTCTTGAGAGCCACAATAAAATACTTTGCGTGATCTTTATGTGTTACTGAACCAAAGCTTTAAGGCACTCGGGGAAAGGGTGTTAAAAAAAAAAGTGTCAACATCCATTTCCATCAAAACAACATGCCATTCGTTCCCACTCCCTTACTAACTACATGTATCCAACCCTCATTCTATCCCTGAAGGCAGGTTCAATATGCAAATTAATTTGATTTATCTGCATAGAATTTCCCTGCCCATCCTCAAAACCACCCCACATTGTCACAATCACTTGCCCCCATGACACGCAATTTGAACGTGAAATAATCCATACGTATTCTACATACATCAAACTATGAGGATGCACATCATCACTTAAATACACAGTGCAATTATATACCGCTGCAGCTGCATGAGTGCTTTAAGGTTGCAATAACAAACAGCGAGCCACACACAGGGGGGAATAGGCGCCCCCTAGTGGGCTGTCAGCCACATTTCTAGAAGATAAACCTTTGGCTACTGGAATGGCCCACTTTGTCCAGGTTTGGGTTGCAGGCGAACTGCACCATGGGTGGGGGTCCGCACATCAGGATCAGAGCGTCTTCACTGGGGCCGGGCAGGTGGTCACGGATCATGTCCTCACTGATGAAGCCTTCACTGTAATCCCAGTCTGGAATGCAACAGGTTCAAACAGTTACACCTCTGTATCTACACAGACTTAACTGCAATGTTGACATAGAAAAGTAAAGCCACAGGTAAATACGAAACGCCTCCAGAGCGACGAGAGCAGGGCGAGCGGAGTGCTGCGAGGAACATAACTTCACCCTCAGCGGTTGCTTGAGTGAGTGCACCTTTAAGGGTCATTGGGGAGGAGCTTACCGCTGGGGGGTTGGTCTAGGGTGAACCACAACTTGAAGCGGTCGGGGTGGTTGGCCTGGATCTCCTCCAGCTCTGGCCGAAGCAAGATGTCCTTCTCAGTCTGTGAGCGCATGAGAAAAAAATAAATAAAAAAGGAATGACGGGGTTGTTAGACGTAAATCTCGTCTGTAACGAAAGGATCAGCTGATTCGAGGTCAAAACATTCACATCACATTCACAAAACTAATATTAACATTTAGTCATTTGGCAGATGCTTTGATCCGTTTTATGGGTGTGACCAGGAACAATCAAAGCATACAATCAATATTGTACCAGTCACACAACTGTCCGTCACAACCCCCAACAAGTACGCAGTAGAGTAGCTACAGGCATCAGAACATCAGGGTTCCATTACATATGCCTAACTCCTTTTGAGTTCACCTCACCTGGTTAGCGAACAGCAGGTGGCACACGGTGGGGTCCTGGGGATCCTTCATGATGGCCGTGATGATCTGCAGCATGGGGGTGATCCCTACCCCACACATCATCACAATGTGACATCCAAACCGTCATTCATCAACGGTTCTTTACTCTTGATAGTGACTACACACTTGAAGGAATGCCATGGTCAGCTTACCGGTTCCTCCAGCGATCAAGCCCAGCTGTCTGGCTTTCTTGGTGACTGCGGGAGTCTTCTTTTCTGCCTGGATGGCAAATGATCCTGAGAGACACAGATAGACATAGAGAAGGGTGGGCCATTTACTGTGGGGATCATAGGAAGCTAGGCTAGAAGAATAAGCTAACGGCGTAAGCTAGGAGAGTGAGCTAGTAGAGTAAACCCAAGTAGGCTAGTAGTCGAACCAGCTCGGGGAGTAAACTAGTAGAAAAAGATGAGGTTAGCCTATTTGTGTAAGATATTGGAGTAAGCTAAGCTGTAGGCTAGGAGATTAAGCTAATGAAGTAAGCAAAATGATTTAACTTGTTAGCTAGAAGGCATTGGCAAGCTCACCTTTGCCTTTGTAGACCAGAAGGCCGCTGGGTCCGCGGAAGTCGATGGCGTCGTTGAGCTTGAGGCTCTCCAAGTACTGACTCATCTTCCCACCCTCGGGAAATTTGGGATGGACATCTTTGAAGTAAATCTGGGAAGAGGGCCAAACTAATTTAATAATTTTGTTTTGTGTCTCCTTTAAACTGTTTAATGGGGTCCAACACCGTACACCCGTGACCATCAATCTATCCTTTGTTCCTTATAATCTAGGAACTAAATCTGAATAAATCGGTCATCGCTGGTTGCCATGGTGATGCAGAGGAGGGTGAGCACACACCTTGATGACCAAGTCGACGCAGCCCTTGTCGTCGTCGCTGGACACCGGTGTGTACGGACGCACCACCAGTTTGCCGTCAATTTTGGCGGACAGGTAAATGTGCTGCCCTGGTAAAAGAAAAGCAAAAAATACAATGTTTTACAAGATTGTCATTAGCTCGGCGGGCTGCTGGCTCAAAACAACAGAACGTCACACGCTTTAACTGGGACCAACCGATGGGGAGCCCAAGGACGTGGTCGGCGCTGGGCAGCGCGAAGCGAAACTTCCTGGTGTCATGACTCACAATCTGCGAGAACAAAAAACACCAATGTTGGTTTGGTTCGATGGCAACTTGCACAGAAAAAAATAAAAGCTCTTGATATACACACCGCTAATGTACATGAGCGGTTCGCTAGTCCTATTATCAACATCTTTTTGTTTTTCGTATTCTTGCTTAAAGGGCCATTTTACCACCAGCTTTGAGTGTGATTAGCCATTACAAGACGTTTCAAAATCGGCCCTGCCCTGTGACACAGGGACATCACAAGTCGGGAGTGTCCACCCAGATAGATGTATGATGGCCAGGTAACCGTTGCTACAGTCCACTGGGTAACGCTAGGCTGGTGGAATGAGCTATCCAATATAATGGCCGATCACACTCAGACCTAGTGGTAGAACAGGGGCCCTGTAAATCCTCATCCATGTCATGTCTGCTGTGGCACGCTCATGTATACGTGTAAAAAACAAAAGTAGCCTACGTGTAATCTTAAATGCAGGAGGGGTTACCTGTTTGTCTAGGAGTCGCAGGGCATACTTGATGTTGGGGTCTTCTAGTGTGATCGCAGCTCTCCGTTTGGAGGAGAAGATGCTGAACAGAAGGCGGATGATGCCGTCCCATCCTCCTCGGAGCAGCTGCCGAGGGAAACAAGCGGATGACTCAAGTCAGGGGACTTGTTGAAACCGATTGAACGTCTACTCCATGTTGGGTGTGGTGCACTCACACGCAGGATGACCCCCAACCCGAATAAACAATCCCCTGGTGGTGTATTTAACAGTACAGGGGGAACTGAGTCATCGCACTTTTTTTGGGGGGGGGGGGGGGGGAGAACCGCCCCTCATATATAACGTTAAGCCTGCAAAACTTAAGTTAGCCAACCAGGCTAAAGGTTACATTAGCTGATGAAGGGCGGCTTCACCGCTCGTTTGGTTTATACTCACGCCAAGGATGTAGGAGAGCATGTTCGCAGCGATACGGCAACTTCAGAAGTATAAGAAACCGAGAGGAAAACCAGTACAGGATAAGACCGCCGTTGAGAACAAACTAGCTGGAGCTGTCAAACTAGCACTGAACTCCGCAGCAACATGCGCAGTAACCAAGAGTCCACTTCCGCATTTATTGCTCAGGGTTCTCTTCAAAGTAAGAGTCTTCTATTGTAATGCCAAAAGTAAAAGCTTTGTAAATACTGCAGAATTAGACTACATAGTCTTTTTCAGGGATGCACGCATGCAATAGCTAAATTAGTCTTCCACTAATAAGGAAATAAAGGAATACAATAAATGAAAAACACACAAATGAAAATAACCAAATGTAAAGCATGTCACAAATCTGTATATAAATTACACTTTTCATAGAACTTCAAAACTATTCTTGTACTCCCTTGAACAATTTTAGAACGTATATTTAAATATTGAAAACCGTTAATAACTCATGGATTGTAACACTGGATTTAAAATTTAATGTACTTCTGAGTCTATACATAATGGTTAAATCATGACATCTAGTGGATAAACTATGAAATAGCTCTCGATTGACAAATAAGTTACAATAAGCTACAATCGGCTATATCATCATCATAAGCTTAGAGCTTTGAATATACATTACAACCACTTATGAAATAATGTAATACATATACATCAATACATAAATATATACATATATATATTAATTTATTAATTTATTTATAGGTATGAGATCGAAGGTCACAGGGTGTGAAGAGGGTCTGAGAGTGACAGCTGAATCAGCAGCATCAAGGAGTACATCAGCACACTGTGTTTATTCAGGTGCAATCCATCTGGCTTTCTGCAGACTCTTTTTTCATCAATCAACGTATGTCTGGGGTTGTTGATTGGTTCGGGGCATGAGATCTGAGGTTGTGATTGGTGCTGGGCATCAGACCTGGTGTTGATTGGTCCAGTGTATTGCCAGTGTATTGTTGTGTGTATAGACTACAGGGAAAGCATGTGTATGTTGCTAACCAGAAGCTAAATGATACCGATCGCTGCTTTTAGCTTTGAGAACTGCTGGTGTTAAATTAAAAGATAAACATTAAATATTTTTTGATATGAATAAAGGTTGCTATGACAACAAGTGCTTGTGTGTGTGCGTGCCTACGTGTGTGTGTGTGTGCCTACGTGTGAGTGTGTGTGCGTGTGTGTCTGGAGTCGCCAGGCGAAGGCAGTTTCCATGCAAACCTAATATAATGATGGGATTTAGGACATGTAATGATGTCATGTGAAACTCCGACCAGATCATAGCCAGTGTCTCAGAGGCGCAGTTGAGAGAGCTGTGGGTAATCGGCTATGGAGACTTGAGTTCATAACCGGGCTGGGGGGGGGTCTCTTCATGGAGACCTAATGAAATTAACTTAGGAAAATGTGAAGAGGTCATGTGATTTGTAATGCAAATTATAACCCCTTACCAGGTTATAGCCAGTGTCTTCACAGCACAGCAGCGCTAGCTGTTGTTTATCATCTCTGGAGACCTGGGTGCAACTCATTTATACATACGTACTCTCTCACATGCACTATCATACTCTCATACACGCACTATCATACTCTCTCTCTCACACTGTCATACTCTCTCTCACACTATCATACTCTCTCTCACACTATCATACTCTCTCCCACTATCATACTCTCTCACACTATCATTCTCTCTCACACTATCATACTCTCTCACACGCACTATCATACTCTCTCACACTATCATACTCTCTCTCACACTATCCTACTCTCTCTCTCACACTATCATACTCTCTCTCTCACACTATCATACTCTCTCTCTCACACTATCATACTCTCTCACACTATCATACTCTCTCTCTCACACTATCATACTCTCTCTCTCACACTATCATACTCTCTCTCACACTATCATACTCTCTCACACTATCATACTCTCTCTCACACTATCATAATCTCTCTCACACTATCATTCTCTCTCACACTATCATTCTCTCTCACACACACTAGGTATGAAATTGTCATACCGTTTCATCTCTTATGTATGTATGTACAACCATACATTAAAGATGAAACTATGACAATTTCAGATCACGATTATCGTCATCATACGTACACATACACACGAGATGAAATGGTATGAAAAGTTCACATCACAATTATCGTCATCATACATACATACATTAGAGATGAAACGGTAGGATACATATATACATACATATATGACTGATCATGTGTGCGAGAGTATGATAGTGTGTGCGAGAGTATGATAGTGTGTAAGAGTATGATAGTGTGTGCGAGAGTATGATAATGTGAGAGAGAAGAGAGTATGATATTGTGTGAGAGTTTGATAATGTGAGAGAGAAGAGAGAATGGTAGTATTTGTGAGAGTATGATAGTGAATGAGAGAGTATGATGATGTGGCCTAAATGGCCTCTCATACATACATGCATACATTTATATATACATTTATACATACATACATTTATACATACATTTATACATACATACATACATACATACATACATACATACATACATACAGTACATACAGTACATACAGTACATACATACATACATACATACATACATACATACATACATACATACATACATACATACATACATACATACTGAGCTTAGTCTGACATTGACATTGCCTGACAGTGGCCAGCATTGGTTGTAAACTTGCCTTATTAGAAAAGTGGACTATTTGACTTGGGAAGTCACTGGGGATTGAACTAGGTTATCAAGTCAGTTCTAGGTTTGTTTAGTACTCTACTTCATATACTTATTATACATGCAGAGTGGACAATTTTACATATTACATTTAAAATGTCAACGTGAATGTATCGTGCACCAACGGACAAACACATGACAGGAACAGTTTCTGTATCAACAGGAAATAAAACATTTTATTGATCATTTGTGTATATGAAGTTATATAACAACAGTCAGAAAACTCCACAGAGTGAATCACTACACAAAGTGAAACGAAACAGTAAAACACCTCGTCGAGAAAGAAAATGAAGGGATACACCGCAAATATAACCGCCGGCAGCCCGCATTCGCTGCGGGAGAGGAAAAAACACCCCAAACAGTTTCTACAGAGAGATTACAGAGAAAAAGGTTTTCACACACAAATACTCAAGCAGGCAGTTGATATACACAAAGGCAACTAGGATCGATCTACAGCATCAGATTCTAATACTTTACACAGCTTTGTCTTGGAAAGGGGTTAAGTGTTTGGCTCGTTGGCCTTTTGCCATTTCGAGGGGATCCTGGTCGCAGGGATGGTTTGATAAGGTTTGCCTTGGGGGGGGGGGGGGGGGGGGGGGGAGCAGCGGTTTGTGCGGTTCGATTATGCATTTGCGTACTTTGGTAGGAAACCATTATGAGAGTAGCATTGCATTTCAGTGCAGGTAATGGCTTTTTTGTTGTGTCGTATAGTTCCACACACCTCACGATCCGATGGGTTCTGCAATGCTGCCCGTAACTGAAATCCCTGATAACGTTTACACACACACACACACACACACACATATTATATATATCGGAGGTACAATTTTCTATGTGGGAACTTCGAGATATCGAGTGATTTAGGCCGTCCGAGATGTAGACACATCTTGTATCCGAACTTGTACTGACTATATCCACTTTAAAGCAAAGATGTCAAATAAAATATTCATCCATCAATTTGTTGTTTCATGTACTGAAACGGCTGTGAAAATGTTTGTTTAGAGCGAGGAAGGGGCTTTTAAAAGAAATGTCATAACAATATTAACCCCAAATCATATATATATATATTATATATATATAAATAACAAAAAGTGCAAAGTACACCTAGACTGAACACCATCTAGAATCTACACCAACACACAGTCCATAATGTACATTCTGAGATTTGTCTCAAATATAAAAGGGTATTCAATAAGAAACAAAACCAAAAAACATGTTTTTTTGTTTAAAAAACATGGTGGAGACCACACGAGCAGTATGGTGAGACATAATAACATATTTCTAGGAGATTGAATAACTACAATCATAAGACTGATGATTACTGTATATTCAGTCATTTATATTTCGTTCAGATATACATACTGGACACATTGATGGAGATATATACACAGTATTTTTTTTTTTAAGGAGGAGATTCCAAGACCAATTCGTCTAGTTTTGGTTGTTTTTCTAAAACTCCCTGAAACCACTTATGCTGGACCTGTGTGTAAGAAGAAAATTGTAGCATGGTTAAAAATACGCAAATAAACAAAGAAAAAATGAATGAACACAAAACAAATCCTTTCAAAAAAAGTGCTGTTTTTCAAACATCTCAAAAGTTGAAACATCTCTCAAACTAAATATTCTTATTATTAATTTATATTCATCTATTTTTCCTTCTTTCATTCATTTTAACTCATGGCCATCGCCAACCATGTTTCAACCACAGGATGAGCCTACAAGTATTGCACAGTGCTGAACTGAATGCTGTGTGAAGCGGCCCATTCTCACGCGCACAAAATTCCCGCCTCAAATGATTTGCTCTTTCGCAAGTTTGTTCAAATTGATATATTTTCTGTTTTTGGGGTGGTTGGTGTTGGGGTGTGGGGGGTGGACTAGTATTATCAACCTGGCCAACTTGGCGCTCTTCTTTCTGACTGCATGTAGAGGGGGGCGCTGGGGGAACAGGAGGCTTTGATGGCGTCAAACGCTACAACATCACTACGGAACAGACTGGTGGACTACCTACTGATAAAGTCTACGTCTCTAAGCACACACGGCAGTCACAGTGATACACAAAGCAGTCCCCGGTGAGAGACGCCTATGGAATGACAAGTAGCTTTTTTTTAATTGTTTTTTTTTTCATAATAGTGCTATCCCACTACACAATAACATTGAAAAACATTTAGAAACTCCTCGAAGCTAGCATCGAGTATACGCAAGAGGTTCCTCCAAGGTAAGAGACGTCATGGTTTTCATGGATCAAAACATATTCCATTTCTTTTTTAAATGCAAGTGATTTGACCCGTAGTAAAAAGGACACAATGGACTAATATATTCGCTTAATGTATACCAATTCCTTTTAGGGTTGGGTCAGCTTTTCCATCCATGCGCCAACGATAACCAGTTGTTGTTGTGGTTGCTGCTGCCGGCCCAAAGAATTAATAAACCGCTTTCGTGTGTTACGGTAACACTGGCCGACTGAGAGCTTTGTACGCCCCCGGGTTCACGCCATACACCCTGCAATGTGGCCTGACTCCAAGCCCACCGATAGCCCAAAGTGAAGGGGAAGTCAACAAGCTAAAGACACAAGTGCAAAACGGCAGCCACAAAAAAGATTAAGATTGGCAGTGAAGACATGGCTAGCTCTATTGTCACTTTGAGAAGGCAACGCAACGCAAAGACTGCTGTTTTGCTGTTCAGGCTAACTGTGGCAGCCAAACATATTGTTCCCGATAAACCAAAAAGCTACACCCTACGAGCTAGCGAGAGCTGGCATGGAGAGACACACAAGGTCACCTCCGGTTTAAAAATGGCAGTGTTCATAAACTAACTTCCCGTCTGTCAATATCAGTCAAATATTGACCGCTCTGGTCTCTCTCCAGAAACAAAACACGATTCAAAGCGTTCATCTTAATTGAAGGCAGAGGGATGTGTGTCAGAAAAGACCGCCCCGCGGTGTCTACAGAAGAACTAACCCCCGATCCTCGCCGTTTTTCTTTGTAAATATTGTAAAAAAAATCATGCAGTTTACTTAAAAAATAGTTTGACGTTGAGTTGCTCTAAAAAAATTGTTGAAATATCTCAAAACATGTGTTTTTATTCTCCTTCACGGAGCCTTGGACCAGAGCCTGAACGCGAGTGAGACACACTTCCAACATGGCCACCGTTGTTGAAAGTGAAGCAGTCAACAAAATCTTGTTAAACAAGCATAAGGACACAATGGCTACAGCTTGGTGCTATTTCTTTTTTTTTCCTCTTACAGGGTATGTTTCTGTAGGGTCAACAGGAAATAAAGGAGTTACTTGATACATTGTTTTATCTTTTCTAATGAAAAAAAGACAAAGGCAACCCTGTAGAAGTAAAAGATGGCCTTCGGAGAAAACTGTTTCGCATTGAAGAAGCGGACCTTGGAACGAAATGGACAAAATAAAACCTCCTAATAAACCTTCCGATAACAACGCACGTTGCACTCAACATAATAGGTCCTCCAATTGAGAAATTAGTACAAAAAGGTTTTCAGAAATCATGTGCTTGTATAATTCCCAGCAGCATAATTCGTTTTTCACTTCACAGAACCATAGTAGTGTATGGCCTTTTATGTCTTTCCTTATTAATTAAGTGTTTATTGATTTTGTCTTCCATCTAACTTAGAGTAAGATGTCGTCCTATTTTACATTATCACCATATTTTCCGTTAACATCTCGCAGGTTGGAAATCCCCTTTTTTCATGGAATGCAATAAATTAGAACTTTTTAAAATCCTGGGTTATATATTTATATTTATATATATATATATATCTATATATATATATATATTATTGGCTTTCCTCTATATCTGCATTTACATAATTTAAAATAGAACATCTTATTAAAAACATCTAGATATACACAGATTACGAAATGGGTTAACAACATACAAACACATAAACAAAAAATGTAGTTTTTGTCTGCGTACATATATATATATACAACTGTGGTACAATTAATTAACTTTCAGTCATGCGTTTTCTATACACATCATATTGCTTAAAAGGAGAGGGCATTTGGTTTGAAGGGGCGGGGCAGGGTTATAAGGGGCGTGGCCTTGGGCAACAATGATTGAGAGAGAGGATCGACTGATCGCTAGAAAGAAAGTGTCGTGTGGAGGGGAGCACAAGCTAAACTAAACCAAAAGGAAAGAAAATGTGGGATAGTAGGGAGAAGATCGCAAAGATTTTTATGGGATTCAATTGAATAGGGGCCGCTAAAAAGAGACAGAATACACACAGTGCACACAGTGGGGGCTGGGCCTCGCTCAGAGTGGCTTATCAGTGTGTGTGTGTGTGTGTGTCTGTGTGCGTGTGTGCAGGGGGGTGTTAAGTAAACCCATATGTGTGTATATATATATATATATATATATATATATATATATATATATATATATATATATTCACTGAGGTATTTACACATACTGGCTAAAATAGGGGAGGAGTGTGCAGTTTTGGGCCAAGTTTTTTTTTCGGTGGGGGGGGGGGGGGGGGGGGGTCCACTCAATGTAAAGGTGGGGGCCCCTCTGCCTATTTCTTGGTGGAGAGCTGGGCGTCCACCTCCTCCTCCACCTTCAGCACGTGCCACTGGGCGATGGGTCTCCGCGGGTTGGCCAGCATGTCGGACCAATGGCGGAGCTCCGTGCCCGAGCTGTTGAGGCCCACGAAGACCTTGCCGATCGCATCGTTTTTGCCGATCTTGTCATAGTCCAGAACGGTGACCACGATTTGCACTTTCTGCCATGGGGGGGGGGGGGGGGGGGGGGGGGGGGTGAGGGGTGGAACAGGGTGGAAGAACAAGAGGGTGAGGTGGAAAGAGAAAAATGGATGAAGAAGAAGGAGTAATTCAACAAGAGAAGCAATTGAATCGTGTAAACGCCTCGTTGCCAAGTGCCTTTGACACAATGTGTTTGTAGGGAATCAAAGAAACCTCAAAGAGATAGACAGATATTTGGATGACAAAAACAACAGCCCAATAAGTATTCAAACCCTCACATCGTTCTAGGCTTCAAACAAATATTTCAGTGTTGTCTGTAATTTCTTTGTTGATAACGAAGACAACACTTCTTATCAACAAAGACACGTTGAAAGATTTTTGAGCAAGAGTGGGACTGTTCTATTGAAGGAGCAGTCAAACACGCAAATCAAAGCAGAGTTGGCCGTGCCTCTATAGTAGAAGAAAGGGATTATAACTACTGAAAGTATAGTATCTTGTTGTGTTTTGGTTTCAGCATTCGACTCTTTAAACCATGGTATTTTACAACACAGATGTGTTGGCAAAGCAAAAATGTGCCAACAATTCTTGAACGCAAAAAACCATAGTGTTGACCACAACAATACACACTACAAACCATAAAAGCAAGTTGGACCTGTCTGTGTGTCTCTTTAACCAAAATGTAATATATGGTTAACGTTGGGATTGAGATTTTCATTAGCATCCAGAGGAAGAAAGCACTGCAGGCTATATGATTATATTTCCAGAGCTGAAAACACAGCGCACTGTGTGTGACTACTCAGAGGTCCAGCAGTCTCAGCAATGTGTTTATCTACATGAGGCAACTCCCAAAAGAAGAGCAACCTGCCTCGTCTTCGCTCTCTCCCGGGGAATGCAAATGAGCGCGCCAAAGGTCCATGATTAGGTTTTTAAATCCTTACTGGTGTGTCTAGCAAGCAGATTTATAAGCAGCGGCGCTGGTTCGGATCATGCTAAGTCCGACGCGTGTGTCGCCGACGTTTTGTGCCAGGTTCTTTGCGGACGACACTCGAATCGACGTTCCTATTGGATCAAACGACTCCTCCCAGATACAGGAGGATGAATCTTGCCTGACTGCAATTTAAAGATGGATGTCCCAAAACGACTTGCAGCTTAACACAGGGAAAACGGAGCTGACAATCATCAAAATCTTGGTGTCCTGTTCGACCCTATGCTTTATTTTGATCAACATGTAAAACGTATTACCAGAACTGCATTCTTTCATCTTAGATGCATTGCCAAAATCAGACCAATGTTAGCTGCAGCTGATTCAGAGACGCTCACCCATGCATTTATATCGTGTAGACTAGATCACTACAAAGGGGTGTTCTTTGGTTTGCCGAACTCCACGATGAAAAGCCTCCAGCTTGTGCAGAACTCCGCTGCTAGACTCCTAACTAGAACTAGAACATTCTACCACATTACTCCTATTCTCTCCTCTGGCTCCCAATAACTGCCAGATCGATTTGAAGGTGCTAATGCTTACCTATAAATGCCTGCAAGGTTTAGCACCATCCTACCTGATGGACCTTGTTATTCCCTATTGTTCTTCTCAACCTCTCCGGTCTTAAGAAGCTGGCCTTCTTTCAATTCCTAAAGTAAAAATAAATCAGCAGGAAACAGAGCGTTCTCGCATCGAGCGCCCTATCTGTGGAATATTCTGCCACCTGTCATCAGGGAAGCTGACTTTGCTCGGCACATTTTTCTAAAACGTTTGCTTGTAAGACTACTATATATGTAACTTATGGCACCCATTACACTGCTTACCATCCCTGGAAGAAGGGATCCCCCACTCTGTGTTCCTTCATTAATCGGAGTCATATATATTGTGAGCCCTTTGAGATTGTAACTGTGATTAAGGGGTGTACAAATAAAATGTACTTGACTTGACTTCTTTAACTGTCGTTTGGATATGCGTCGTGTGAGGGAGTTGAGTTGTTTTTAAAGGAGTACATTCCCCCGTTAAAATGACTGGAGGATTAAACTATTTCACTATCTAGGTTCTCTGTTGTACTATGCCGAGATAAAGTAGCACTGATGATGACTAATGAAAATGTGTATTTTCGCCAGTCAATTTTATTTATCAAATCAGAAAAACATAAAAAAAGCAATTGTCATTGTTCAACGAGCCACTGACAGAACCATTGGGAGTGTTTGAGTGATTTTTTACTTATCATAATGTAATAGGCCCTAGACTTTGCCATTTTAGAAATACATCATACAAGGGCCCTCGTGTAGAACAGATGTGGTGACAGAAACCCATTTGGCAGTAGATTCAGCACCAAGTGCCCGAGAGAGGGAGAGAGAGAGAGAGAGACACTCCCCCCAGTTGACAGGAAGCTAAATGAAAGCCCAGAATAAACGCCAGGGATTCCTGCGCGGCTAATTAGCATAGCTGTAGATGCAAAGCTAGCCCAAATCAATAACAGGTTTTCTATTAGAGTAATGAGATAAAGCAATTACCGACAAGTGTGCGTCATTTCCAAACAGTTTCTGAGACAATTAGAATGTTTAAAACGATTTATCTAAAAGCCCTGAGGTCGAGCAGAATGAATACAAAACATTAAGTTTCAGCTGCTTCTGTTACCTTGAATTATTGCAAATCGCTCCGTAAATAGCAATCAACCTATACACAATTAAATAAAGGTTATTCCATGTTATAATTTAAGCCTTTAATAATAAGAGAAACCTGTGGGGAGGTGAACGAAATCCTTCCCTGATGCTTTGCAAATGCAAATCATCATCTAAAAACACGACTAAGTAAATGTATTGAAATAAAGGCTTTTACCCTTGACATCTTCGAGAACACATAACAGAGTATTCCATAGGGGAGTGAATTGACACCCTAACCCCTTTTTCCAGATCAATCCTTTTCATTGATTAGTCAAGCTTAAATGACATGCATGTCAAGCATGTCCACCCTCGTCTCTCTGTGTGAGATATAAGGGGGGGGGGGGGGGGGGGGGGGGGGGGGGGGGGTACAGTGCAGTGGATAGGGTGCATCCAGCTGAAAGATCCTGGGTTAGTTCCCAATGACCAACGCCTTGAGCTAATGCCTTACCCCATACCCACACCTTAATGGCATGTTTCTGTATTCATTGTAAATAGCGTTGGATGAAAGCATCTGCGACATGAATGAAAAATGGACTGATTGAAGCCTAAATTATTTCGGGGACTTCACCTTTCATTGAATTATGGGATTTCTAGAGGACAATACATAATGCATCAACTCTGCAGTGGGGATATTCAAGGCTAAAGTGCACTCAGTGGCATTCAGACGAGCCATTCAAGATACACTTAGTGGCAAAGCATACAACAATAAGAAATGTTTCTCATTGAATAACCACCCCGGGTCATTCAGCTCTGTTCTCCGTGGCCCAAAACGAAAGGGACGCACGCTGAAGAAATGCAATGACGCAAGACAGCACAAAGCATCAGGCCGCCAGAACGGCCATTTTGGATCGGTGCACGCACGTTGAATGGTACAGGAGGCTCACGGAAGTGCACGCATTTTATGAGCTTTGAAGTGTTGTAATGTCTGAAGTGCTCAATTAGCGTATTAGCCCTGGAGTTTTCATTTAAACCCACCCACCGACGTCCCGCTCCATATTTGCATGGATTAGCGCATCGCTTAATATATATATTAAAATAATTACATTAATAATCTGGTAATTAAGTAAAATCTTTTCAATGGCAAAAGCACATGAAATTCCCCATGCAGCGAGGGCTCTTTTTTGTTTATTTTAAGTCAGCATTTCTTTTAATTATTGATTTTATTTTATTGTATTTTATTTTATTTTATTTTGGTGTGTCGTCGATGGTAGCTTTTCCAATTTCGTACACACAAACCAGGGCTTTGTAAAATGGTTTGTTTTGACGCCAGCATGTGCTCCACCTACGTTATAATGTCCACAGCTAAATCACACTAATTTAAACCATTCTGTCATTTAGCAGACTATTTCTTTTCTTTTCCTTTCCATTTACACATATCTTGACTCAAGGATGACTGCACGTAGACTGCGGACATTTGGGTCAACCAAGCATGAACATGCATAACACACGCGTCGCTTTGAACGTGCGGTCGTCTTCTGAACAGGGACACACAATGACCGGGGGCCGACGCCGACCCCCCCCCCCCCTTAAGGGGAGATCCTACCTGAATCTGCTCGAAGGGGACCTCAAAGCTGAAGGACTCGTTGTAGTAGGGGTTCAGCGTGTTCTTCTTGATGGTGGTCTTCTTCTTCTTCAGCCGCTTGCCGTTCTGCATCAGGTGGATCTTCACGTACGGATCTGTGCGGGGACAAAACATTTGTGTCTGGGCGTGGAGGGTAAAGCCCACTTTTAAAGTGAGACCTTTCAGAAACACAAAAGCAAAAGGATTTTCTTGTACATATAAATATATTGCTCTGCATTTGTTAATCAAAAATTACAATAATAATCTCAATCATAAAATAAATATATATATATACGAAACAATCAAAGCCTACCATCAAAACTGAGTAAAAACTAAAATAGCAGGGCAGCTACATGAATCAGAAAGTAGCATTCATTATATATTAGTCAAATCTCAAGATGCAAAAATCGAAATTCAACATGAGAGCTAAAGACGACAAAGTGAACAGGACAGTTGATGAAGTCTGTGGAAGAACATCTACCACACGCTGCGAATCTGCTCCATGCAGTGCAGGTAACACCAGACCCACACGTCCACAGAATAAATAATCTCAAGTGTTAATCCATTATGCGTGTGGCGCATCGTGTGTGGATAAAAAGGATTTGATGGATGTGTTGCCTTTAAAAGCCACATTCATATGCTACATGGGAGCTTTACTTCAAGAGGATCAAGAGACGTTCAAACGTTTCGGGAGAGCACATTCAATCTGCATGGTGTAACTTGTTCAAAGTGCTGAAAGTAATATTTGCTCTATTTTACTTGGAAAGTAAAGAGTGGCGAAAGAATAAAACCCATCCACCCATGACTGTTTTTTCCTCTCTGAATCCATTTGGTCTGTGGGGTAAAAAAATGGGAGAAAATCAAATTTCATACAAAAGTGACTGAAAGCTCAGATGACTAAGCTGCATAGTGCACTTTGCCAAAAAAAAAAAAAGAAGATATACCACCGCCTCTGGACGATATTATTCGTGGGCACAATTTTCTCTTTTCGGTGTCCTCAAAATGCACCCGTGCTCTTGGTGCTGTTGCCATCTCCACAGCACTTTTATTTTCTAAATGCCCCACTCCAGCTCCCTAATTTTCCTCTGCCAAAAATGGCATCTTAAGTACCAGCGACAGCCTCATCCAAAGGGTGAGCTTTCATGGTGCTGAGCTATCCCTTGTGATTTGTTTAACGTCCATCAGGGCTGCTAATCACAACAAAGCACCAGGGGAGCAGGTGGGGTGAACCTCACGGCTACATACTAGGGATGGGCCTTTGAAGTCAGTTCCACATTCGAGTCCTCGCAAAAAAAGTAAGTAAAGAAAAAGAGCTCAGAGTATCAAACCCAGTACCATTCGGCTGGGAGTCGAACACCATAACCACGAGACTAGCATGTGTTTGGTGTCTGTGTGTGTGTGTGTGTGGCACTGAAATCAATCCCAAAAAAAATCTGTGGGATTCCTTAGTGGTATTTTAGCATAGCGCTGCTAATCTTATATCAAATTTGGGAGGATGAGAGACAAGGAGGCCCAGCGACGGGCAGGAGTATCGCCAGACCACATAGACGAATGCAGAGAGAGAGATGCGCAGATGGAGTGGTAAGGGAGAGGGGGAAAGGCAAAACATAAAAGAGAGGGAGCTGGATATGGAGAGCGAGAGAAAGAGGGGAGAGAGAAGGATGCAGAGGGAGAGAGTCAAAAACTAAATGGGGAAGGAGAGGAAGAGAATAAAGAGGGGGATAGCGGAAGAGAAGGAGGGAGAAAGCAACGAGAGGGATGAAGCAGTGGGAGAGTTGGATAGAGAGAACGAAATGGGGAAGGAGGAGAAAAAGTGGGGAGGACAGAGGGGAATAGAGGGATAAAAGAACAAATGAGAGGGATAGAGCGATGGAGAGAAAGAGGGCATGAGAATAAGGAGAGAAAGAGTGGGAGAGAGGGAGGGAGCAAGAAAGAGCGCGTGACAGAGAGAGCGAGAGAGAGAGAGAGAGAGAGAGAGAGAGGGGGGGGGGGGGGGATCGGGAAAAGTAGAGTGGCCAAAACACAGACAGAAAGGGCTGTAGGCAAATCAAGAGAAAGTGTGAAGTGTGAGTGCAACAGCGGAGAGGAGGTGAGGACGGGGGTGATTGTTGGGGGAGAGTCGGGGTAGAGAGAGAGAGAGAGAGAGAGAGAGAGAGAGATACGGTGACAGCGCCTAATGGAGTGGGTGCTTGTTATTACTCTCCCACTGAGCCAGGTTTTGGAGAGCGGTATGTGTTTGTGTGCATATGTACAGTATGTTGTCTGTGTGAGTGTGTGTGTGTGTGTGTGTCTGTGTGTATGTTTTTATTTGTATGTTGATGTCTGTTTGCGTTAGTGAGTGTGTTAGTGAGTGTGTGTTAGTGTGTGTGCATGTCTGTGTCTATGTGTGTGAGCGCATGTATGTGTGTGCGTGCGTACGTTCACGTGTATTGCTGTGTGTGTGTGTGTGTGTGTGTGTGTGTGTGTGAGTGAGTGCATATCTGTTGTGGGAGAAATGAGCAGAGCAAACAGGGATCTAAATGAAATCTCTCCACCGTCATCTTCAGGGCACAAAAGAGTGCAGACTCTTATGTCACCTGTCCCTTTTATCTAGCTTTGTGTCATCGCTCACAATATATTTGTGGAGGTTACTGACGTTCAACTCTTCTTACCTTTCGTATTGTTTTCACGCTAAAGATTGATGAAAAGCGCAAAACCCGAAGTATTCATTTTTTGAACTTGGGTTTCTGGGAAATGCAAAAACAAACTCGCCTATCTCGACTGGTGGGATGATAGGAAAAATATGAATCTCGTCAAAATGTGATATGAGACTGCTTTGCAATTCATAGCATAACAAATTGTATTTGACAAATGAACCCCCCCCACCCCCCCCCCCCCCCCCAAAAAAAAAAACACGGCCTCCCCAAAGCTAGCTAGCCTCCTGAAC
This sequence comes from Lota lota, assembly GCA_026745465.1. Taxonomy (NCBI): domain Eukaryota; kingdom Metazoa; phylum Chordata; class Actinopteri; order Gadiformes; family Lotidae; genus Lota; species Lota lota. The sequence goes on along the minus strand of JACYXH010000007.1, from coordinate 508,711 downwards.
ACCAGTGCTGCGCTCAAACCGCCCCACCAACACAAAGAGCCTGCGCACAAAGAGCCTGCACACAAAGAGCCTGCACACAGTACGGGGCAATCCGAACAAGGCACCGACAAATAACCCCCTCCGTCTGTTCAAACGGAGCGAGGAAGAAGGAGAAGAATCCAAACCCGAAAGAAGGGAAAAAAATAGATAGATATACAATACTGCGGGTACCGGCGATGCGTGGCGCCAGACGTTCCTTATCTCTCCCAGCCCAGAAAATAAAGAGTCCTTTATTAGATTCTGATAGGAGCCGCGCCGGGGACTCATATCCTCTCCATTTTGCTTTCTAATCGCGGAGGACTGTAATCTCGGCCATTATACGGGTGAGTGGCCTTACTGGATATGAAGGATGTTTTTCTCAGCTTCTCCTTTACACACGGGGCCGGGTGCAGCTGGATGTTACAGCTGCCTTTCTTAGCGTCGCTGGAGTGTTACCCGTCTGAGGATAATCGGAGGGCCGCATCTTTTCTCCGTGTGGGAGAGTCAGCTGGCCTTCAGCGGCAGGCCAGGTGTGGGAGCGACAGAGAGGGAACAAACCACGCGATGCCAGGGCTTATAAAAGGGAATGGGCCGAGCGATGGGTCGCTGGGTGGGATGTTCGGTGCTAAGGTACGACGTCGGTCGTGCTTCACTCCCAGCCGGACGGTTCTGGGGTTCGAACCCCGACGTCTGCGGTCTACCTGCTGGTATCGCTGAGCAACATGCTCGTTAATGACATTTATAATTTCATTATATTTATTGCTGAGTCACTTTGGATAAAAGTCTCAGCTGTGTTGGGGCACGCAAACACAGCTGTTTGGTGAGATATATTAAATAAACACCAAGGCAGGATTTTAAATTGATAAAGCTCTCTCTCTGGTTTCCCCCCCCCCCCCCCTCCCCTTTTTGGATTCACCATGGACACGGAGAAGGCGGGGTTTACCTAGTCTATCAGCGTATTGTTCCACATCCTGCTCAAATGGGAAATGGAACTGCCCACGCACGCACCTCTACCTCCCAGGCATCAGTAAGCCCCGCCCTCTCTTTCTGGCGTCTTTCTGGCGACGACTCTGCTCAGCACTGCAGCGCACGCTCCGGTCCAACTCACTTGTTTACCGCCGATGTCACACGGCAAACAAACAGGAAACACGCCGGCGATAACAAATGTCTCGCCGCGCTAAATCGCTTTCCGAAGTGCTCGGTGGCCTCGGCTGTTAATCATCCTAATGGACTCCCGGGGGGGGGGGGGGGGGGGGGGGGGGGGTCGTTGGTTCAGCGCGCTAGCTACCGGCGCCACGACGGCGTCTCAGCCTCCACCTCCATCTGTGTCTTCGACCACTTGACCCTCCCCCCCCCCCCCCCCCTCCCCCCCCCCTCCACCCACCTGCCTGTCAAATGCCACGGCTCTTACATGCCCTGTGTGCCTCTCTTCCGGTTCCCCCCCAGCCCAGCCCCCCCCACCCCACCCCACCCCCGTGCGGAACCTTCCGGAGGTTTTCCGTCATGTCACCGGAGCTGCATGTCCCCACGTCCTCATTTCCTCCGACGGCTAGTTCCCTTGCAGCCCCGAGGAGACGAGCGATGAGAAGCAGCTATCGGTCGAGCGGGAGAATAGAATCAGTGTGGAAACGAGAGGGCGGGGCCGCCTCAGCGTTGTACACAGGGCCATGTGGACTGTTGATGAACGGGGCCAATCCCAACCTTTGAACCTGCTTTATCTCCAAAGCACTTCCTGTGCGGGATACACTGACACCCGGTCAGCCGCCGCTTTGCCGGCCGCTTTAGGTCAGTGGATATATCGGTGAGCGAGGAGAGCATCTGTCGATTCGGGTAGCAAGAGCAAAGCTGAACAGGGAGCTGAATAGAATGACTATTGGAACGCTGCCCCGGTGTCGGTGTGCTCCTAGCTGTGTACGGTATCCGCACCCGTTCACATCCCTTGTTAGCTCATTTCCGTCCCATTTGACAAAGTGGGACAATTACTTTCCCAAACTTTTTTGTTATTTTACATCCAAATGCAATTACTGAAACCTCCTCTACTGCGGGTTAGTGTTTGCATTTATGTGAACTGGAATAGGTTTAAAGTTTGAGCCAACATTTCTGCTCCGCCTTCACACACAAGCCACGGAGTGAGCCAACGCACGGCTGACTAGCGTGTCTCCCTGTCCAAGAGTTGCTGTCGCCTTCAGCGACTCTGAATGGGTTAACGCCGAGAAAAGAAACGTCCTTTCTCTAAGGGCGCCACGTGGCTGTGGCTGTGTATTTTCAGCCGACAGCTAAACAGCATGCTGCCCACCGTGTCACCAGGACTCAGTCCCCGAAGCCTGAACGACAAACAGGAAACTAAAAACTTTCTTTCCAAAGGGGACGGGTTTCTTTTTTTTTTCAAGTCGGCCCTGGCACACGAGAGCCCATTTTGGAGGGAAAAGCTCCTGCCAAGGGAGGCATCTTTTCAGCGAACCGCCAAGTCAAAATAATGATTTGTGATTATACATTCGGTTAATGAAAATAGCCACGTCTTGTTGTCTGAGCGGCAATTAAGACGTGGTAAACAGGAAAGCGGGGGAGGGGGAGAAAGAAGAGAGAATCCAGGCCATCAATTATTTGTCCTCCCCCCCTGGTGAGGGGACGGCGGCTTGGCGGCACCGTGCGATCGAAGCTAATTATTGTTATTAAAGTTGTGTCCATTATTTCATCCATCCACACAGTTTGAAGTCAGCTCTGGAAGGAGGGTTTGAACCAGTGGGGGGGGGGGGGGGGGGGAGTATTCTATGCTATACTAAACCTCATTCTATTAGGGTTAGTATAATTATAGATATATCAGGATGTGCGCATCCAACCTTTTTCTGTGAATGTGAGTCCGTGCACTCTTGGAGATGCTAACAACAAATCGTTTTGTCTATGCTGCGATACTAACCGCTTCTACGCGGGTGACAATAATTATAGATGAATCCCCATTCATTGATGTCCAACCTATGCAAATGGTGTGAATACAATGTGATTCGGAGAAGGCGGCAAGGTGGGACAAAAAGCTTTTCAGACGAGTCTCAATCCCTTTTCCATTGTGCTCCGACGTCCTGAAAAGACCGCAGGAAATGAGCGGACATTTCAGCGGAGTCAGCGGAGACGTTAGAAAAAAAACCCCACTGATTTAGTCCTCTGCTTCACGGTGACTTTTGTCATCGCCAACGCCACGGTGCGAGGCAATGGAATACTTAACAAGGATTCTCCGATTTTCACGTTTCTTTTTTTGACCCAATTCCATGTCTTTTCACTCAAGAGAGTAGGGCGCAGTCGGTAACAATATTGAAGCCGGGCCTGAAATGTGTGTACAGGTTGTCGCACATCGGATACATTTACCCTGGTTAATACTCATAAAACCTCGACCAGCACAGACATATTGCGTCGTAATTAATGATGACAAACATCAAGGCTGGGAAACCATCTGGCTATGTTCGGTCCCGGGAACACACACATACACGCACATGCACGCGCACACACACACACACACACACACACACACACACACACACACACACACACACACACACACACACACACGTGTACTTCGGGGAAGTGACCCCATAGGTTTTTGATCTTTCATAATTGTCAAGATGGCATCAAGCATCGGGAACAGGATATTGGCGATGCTGCGAAGCGTTGAATACCTTCCCCAGGTGAGCGAGGTAAAACCGGCGGCGAGAGAGAGAGAGAGAGAGAGAGAGAGAGAGAGAGAGAGAGAGAGAGAGAGAGAGAGAGAGAGAGAGAGGGGACAGAGAGAGCAAGAGCGATTATTTATTATTTGTACTACTTATTTGTACTTTATTTTCAAGTGTAGCACGCTACAGCCAGGGCTAGTTTTAGCCTTCGAAGCTGTCTGCTCAGGCGAAGAACGCCAACGGAACCAGGTGTGTGCTAATTAGCATGGTGGGAACCAGGGCCATGGGTGGATGGGTATTTAAATACCTCCACCAAAGAAAGTTGAATGATGTGATGTAGTGAATTTAGAACTGTTGGTAAAAAGTAAAAGACAGCTACAACAGCTAAAATCCCTTTTAAACCGAGGGAAGGCAACATGAAGGTATAATACAGCTATGTCCACAACAATATGACTATGATGGCAATCCCGGACCATGTTAGATCAATCGAATATCCAGCTTGACGGTGGATCACTGTGCCGGATTATATTTTTTGAATGGAGGTGTGCGTGTGTCTGTGTGTATGTGTGTGTGTGTGTGTGTGTGTGTGTGTGTGTGTGTGTGTATGGCGTAGGCTACTGCCATCTCTGCTCACAACTAAAGTCCTTGGCGCTTGCCTCCTACACAGCAAAAAAAAAGAAAGAAAAGAAACTCACAAATGTAAAAAAAATATATAAAATAAAATACCGTATGATGTTATCACACTCTGGTTTCGACCGAGACTAAAAATAGCAGGGTTTATTTTCTTTCATGGAGGTTTTGTGATCAGCCTGTTATTGGAGCAATGTGTAATACCGTTTCTGTTCATAAACAGACTTAGACCTCTCTGGTTCGGATGAATAGAACTGATAGACCTCAAAACTCTGACCCATCCCCCCTCCTGTTTCTGTTTCCATGTGTGTGTGGGTGTGTGCGGACGAAAGCGAACGCACACACACACACACACACGCACCTCTTGGTCGGTTACCATGGCACCTGACTTGCTACATGGTGATCGGTTGGTGTGTCTAGCGTAAAAAGAAGGAAGAAAACATTCTGTCCCTTATCGATCTGGATCGATATCGGATCATTGTTGAGCGTCGGACCGGAGTGACACTTCCTGTACAGACCTCCTGCGGTGAGACCATAGCAGGGACAGCGTGTCTATGTGCATGCATGTGTGTGTGTGTGTGGGTGTGTGGTCGTGCGTGTGGGTGTTTTGCATATGCAACATGCAATACATGCGTCAACTCAGAGACAGCTCTTATGGGTTGCATTAACGACGTCATTGTTTTCCTCTCAAACGTTTATCTCAAAATAACTTGATTTAAATGTCAATATGTGCACCCCTATTCTTTTTGGAGGTTGTTGCACGCGCGTGTGTGTGTGTGTGTGTGTGTGTGTGCATCTGTGCGCGTGTGAATGTCTACTTGTGTGTGTGCGCGTACGTGCGAGTGCAGTTGTTAAAAAGCCCCTGTAACACAGCTGGCACTTTAGATGCTATCCTACTCTCTCTCTATATCTGTCTCCCCTGTCTCCCCTGTCTCTCTGTCTCTCTCTGCCTCTCTCTCTCTCTCTCTGTCTGTCTCTCTCTCTCTCATAATTGGTGCACGGGCGTTGTCGTAACGTCGCTGAAGGAGAGGCAAAGTGGTGCACTGGATGTGTAATTACACACAAAAGGAGCCTGTCACAGACAAATGCCAGCAGGCATAGAAACAAACACACACGCACACACTCTCTCTCTCACACACTCACTCGCACACACACACACACCAGTCACTCACTCATACACACACACACAAACACGCACCAGTTACTCACACACTCAGTCGGTCTCCCTCCCTCTCTCTCTCTCTCTCTCTCTCTCTCTCTCTCTCTCTCTCTCTCTCTCTCTCTCTCTCTCTCTCTCTCTCTCTCTCTCTCTCTCTCTCTCTCTCTCTCTCTCTCTCTCTCTCTCTCTCTCTCTCTCTCTCTCCCACACACAACCATCTCAGAAATCGTCAAACTCAAACGGGTGGATGAGGCTCGCCCCTACCTCCTCTCTCTCTCTCTCTCTCTCTCTCTCTCTCTCTCTCTCTCTCTCTCTCTCTCTCGCTCTACCTGACAGGCCGCCCACGTCCATCTTCTTCAGGTTCTTGGCCTCCAGGATGACCACGGTGAGCTTGCCGGCCGTGGGAACGTAGCGCAGCGAGAAGCAGATGTCCCCCAGCTTCTCTTGCTGCCGGCGGAGGACAGACACGCAGAGGGTTGGAGAGGGGAGAAGGGGAGAAACGCGGTGAAGCAGCGGGTGCAACCGTTGGGCACGCCTGCATGCACAGAGGCCGGCTTGGGACACATTAGCATGGACGCTTGCGCATACAGAGAGACACACGTGCGGGGACATGCAGACAGACAAGACAGACAGACACATACACACACATACCTTTGTACACACACACACACACACACACACACACACCCGTGAACGTATAAAGACACTCACATGCATATACAGAGACGCACACACACAATCTTAACATACAGAACCACACTTGCATGTACCAACACACAGACTAGGACAAAGAGGCACACACACACACGCACACAGATAAGCATAATGCATACATAATTACAAACATATTACAAAATATTTTTAATACTAAATAATACATTTGCTAAAACAACGTTTCCCTTTCCATTTCTCTTTCAATGCTAAGTGATGAGAACAAATGATGCAACCATATCGAACTTAAATTGGCAGTACAGTACTCCATCTACCAGAGCAGAATCTCTACACACACACATCATCCATGATCTGGTATCAAAGTGACATTTACCACTTCAGCCTATATTGGAATCTAACCGGCGGTGAGAATGAGAAGAGTCTAACACAAAACAGAGATAGAGAACACACACATACACACACACACACACACACACACACACACACACACACACACACACACACACACACACACACACACACACACACGGCTAGCACACATAAATGTTGGAGCGAATTGGAGGCTATTTGAAGGGTATTCTGTTTTTATAAAAAAAACACACACTGAATGCCCAGACTGGTCTACACTCAGTCTCATACTGATCTAAATTCAGGGCGGGCGAGGGATGGTCGTCATAGCGATGCACACTGATGAGGGATTGGCCGAGTGAGCAGAGGCGACAATGTCCAAGAAGCAGAGAGGAACGTATGCAGTGGTTACGGGGTTTGACTCCCAGATGAAAGGTTATGGGCTCCATCCCTGACGTACACCTGTAGGGATCCGTGAGTAGGATGTCGAAAACCCCTACAAGCTCCGAAAGACATGTAGCAATTCTTTTATAAAACCACAGTAAGTCTTTTTGGATAAAAGCATTGGCTAAATGACTAAATTGCAAATAGTCTTTAGCCATGATTTGAATCTGCGGCATGTCACTTTTAAAAATTAGTTAGAAAAATAAGAACGTTATTTGAATGTCTAAATAATAAAACCCACCCAGCCATGGTTCAGTCAAACCCTTTTGATTTGATTTCTTCCAATAAATCAATTCAGTTTGTAGAGGGAAAGAAAAGCGAGACAATTTATCAGAGATGCCTGCACTGAAAAAATGTCACTGCAAACTACACACGGTGCACATGTTTGACTGTTTTCATCTCTCCATTTTGTACCATCCATGCACACGCACACACGCACACACGCACACACACACACTGCTCATCACCACTACAAAGCACTTAAATCAGCCGGTCTGTGTCAAAGAACCCAGCATGGAAATAAATAGAGGTAATGGCGTTTCCAACGGGATGTGATTCCCATTCCCACTCTGTATCCGTCTGTATGTTCCCCCCCAGCGCTCCGTAACCGAGCAACGTTTAAATAAGAGTCGCACACAGTTCGTACAGGAATATTTAGTCGCCCATTTGAGGTGGAATTATACCTCTGCGTCGAATAGCCGTCAGTGACTCATGGGTACACAGTGGGTCTTTTTCCCACAGCTGTGCTTGCATTTATAGTTCGGTGTTTCTGTGAGTAGTTTGTCACCAAAACTACCAACAGCCGCCTAAACTGCAGACATTGGGAATCAAACCCAGTACCTTTCGGCATAGGGTAGAACAACCCGAATGATCTCTACACTATCCTGTCCCCTGCATATCTACGTAGACTTATATTTACATTGGCACGTATTCATTTAGCAGACGCTCTCCTCAGTTCTCAGTGAAGCTGAGAACAACCAAAAGGAGTTCACTCAATATAGAGGAGCCCCTAGACGTTTACACATGCACTTATGCTTTCACTTTCAGTGCAGCGGACACTTTTGGACTAAATTGAGATTTTCTTGCCTTTTCTCCACTGACCAAATTGATTCGATAGTCGTTTCGAGTGCAAGATATCTCCCAGGGGTTGAGCCATGAGTGGAAGGGTTTTTCTACTTTAGATACTGATCACTTTAAACAGTATAATATACAACATAAAAGATGGTCGCAGTGGAAAAAGCGACATAGGCCCAATGAAGTCTACACGACCAAGCTTCCGAAATACAGACACAAGATAACTGTAGGAACCCACAGGGGTTTGTCTTTTTTAAATTGGTTTTCATTTTTAATACAGTGTCTTTCTGCATGATTACATTTGTTCTTTCTATTTCCTATTTAGCCATTTCGCAGACACCTTTATGCAAAGCAACTTGCGATTTTATGGAGTGAAATGTCTTCAAAGAGCAGGTAGGGGTTAGGGCATCTTGCTCAGGGATGCCTCCAGGTAGACTGCTGACATTGGGGCTCGAACCCAGAACCCATATCAACTGGGAGTCAAAGAGTCTGGCCTATCCTGCCTCCCTATATTTTTATATATACCCACTATGCATATGTATCTGTGTGTTTAACACAGGAGGGATATTGTCTACCACTTAAGTTGGTTCGTCAGACATCTTGACACTAAGCAGTTCCGCCACTCCAGCCTCTCTCCCTAATCACCAGGAAGGGTAGAGGCTTAATCAACAAGACTATATGGTCCTCAGGAGAGAGGGAGGGAGGGAGGGAGGGAGGGAGAGAGAGAGGGAGACTGAAAGACAGAAAGAGAGGGAGATAGAGCGAAGAGAGAGAGATTAAGAGACAGAAAGACAAAGAGAGAGAGAGAGCGAGAGAGAGAGAGAGAGGGAGGAGAGAGAATGAGAGAGAAACAAAGTCATGAAGAGAGAGAGCTAGAGATTAAAACAAAGCGTGAGACAGAGAAAGCCGGAGGAGAGAAAGACGGAGATACAAAGAGGAGCAGGACAGAGAGATAGGAACAAAGAGCTTTTGATTTGTTCCTATCTCTTAAGGGAAAGAGAGAGCATCTCTCCACCTGCTGCCCTGATGGAGCTCCTAATATATACCGTTAAATGTAAGGTGGACCGCGGAATCTTCTCAAAGCCCTGAGTCCCCTCAGACTGCATTTGAACGGAGGTAGCTCTGTGTTCTTCAAACACCACAGAAGAATAAAATAAAACCTCCAGCTGGCTTTGCAGGAGCTACTGTCTATGTGCCATATTCACCTATATATATATATATATATATATATATATACACACATATTTATACACACATACATATACATATATATATTACTATGAACTAAATGCGTAATACTTTATAATTAAGTATTATAAGTATTAAGCATATAAGTTTCCAGGGGATTTGTTAATGACTGACATTTTAAATCAGTTGGGTTTCTGGAAGGTAGCGTAGTAAAGAAAAAGAGTGAGAACACAAACAGGTGTGATGATGAAGTGATTTGTCATTGTCAATCTACGGAGGAGCTGTGCCCCAAGAACCTAATATTCATACGGCAGCTGTGATTCCTGCTACAAAGACTACATTACCCATAACAGCAAAGTGGTTTTTGTTGCTGTGTCTAGACGCACATTACATTATTTGTGTAAAGAGACCTAAGTAAGTTATTCTGTAAAACACACACACACACACACACACACACACACACACACACACACACACACACACACACTAACATTCACACCAAGTGATCTATCATGCAGATCCTAAAGAATTCTCAAGTGGAAACGGGACGATAAAAGTCGTGCATCCACCTCCTCCAGTACACCCCTACAGGCCAGGGTCACCTTGCCTTGCAGTCTTAGCACTATCTGACGCCAGCACACAATGCCATAATTGACTGTTTTTACGGCCCCCTGACAGCTCGGCAGAACTTGTCTCCACGCTGAGAGAAAGATATTTATAACACACACACACACACACACACACAGGCGCACACACACACACACACAGGCGCAGCGGGGGCGTGACTAAAATGTTAAGGCTGTATCTCGCTCTGCACCTCGAACTACTGCACCGACTGCCACCTTTTGCCGTGCTGTAATTAACAATTCCAAATATTAAAAAAACGAATATTTTCTTTTATACCTGAGGCGGGGGTGGGGGGTGGGGGGTGGGGGGGGGATGATATATGTCATGGCATTTACGCCACGAAATTGAATCTCGTGAACTATCGCCGACAAAGGGAGGCGTCTGTTAATTGACAGGTAAACGCGGGCTTATAATTAAGAGGTATTACAAGGAGAGAGAGGTGTTCTTACACAGGTCCTTACACAGGAGTCGTGTTTGGAGCGCAAGTACAACGACACAACGACAGCAACCCACTCCTTCACCGTTACTGGTGGTACCCCTCAAACCATTTCGATCATTTCGTCATTTAGCAAGTTCTTTGATCCGAAGTGACGTTCATTGAGCTCCGATGCAGGTGATTAGGGAGGAGGTAGAGCTCAGGGCATCTTCCTCAAGGATGGCCTACGGGCAGACGGCAATATCGGCGTTCAGACCCAGAGCCCTTCTGGCTTGGAGCCAAGCACCCTGACCGCCACCCCCCGCCATCCCCACTTGTACCTGCAACTAGTAAGTACAATGAAAGCACAATGAACCACACAGAGAGCCGTGCACGCAGAGCTAAACACCACCAAGCGGACGGACGGACCTCCTCCTTCTCGGCGCTCTGGATGTCTCGCCACTCCTCCGTCACGTGGCTGAAGTCCACCTTGTTCATGGGCACCTTGATGTCGCCGATGGCGTCGTGCTTGGAGAAGCGGTCGAAGTCGTACACCGTCATCACCAGCGTCTTGCCGCCCAGCTCCACGTAGGGAACCTGGAGCGGGAATGCAAAGGGGGAGGAGACCGGTCAACGCTAACGACGTGAACAAAGTCGCGTTCTAACTGATCCCGACCGCCTTGAAGGAAAATATCAACGGCGAGCTGGTCTTTGTTTCTTAGCATTGCCAGCACTTGAAATACAAGGGGTGGAAAGGAATCCAGTGCTTTTACTCAAGTGCTGTACTGTGAAACATCGTCGGAGACCACGCCAGTTCTGAGCTCCTTGTTCTTTCCTGTGAAAATGGTTGCTGGATGGGTTATAATAGTTTAACCTCTCCAGTGTAACCCAATCGTGAAATCAACGGTCAAAGGTCTTGAATCCTTATTCACCGTAACATGTTGTGATATTATATACATTTTTCGAAACTATAACACACCCTAAAAAAAACACATTACTAGATTAACCTGAGCAACTCCTTTTCCGATAGCTTTGACTTCACGTCACACTTCCTCTTCCGTTGCGCCGACAAGGACAAACCTCGCGTTTTTTTCCCCCAGAATTATCCGTCACAACGGTGACACAAATAAACCTGGCGGTGATGCGGCTTCGCACCCACGACGGCGCCATGGCGCAACGCTAACACACTGCCAAACACCTGTGCTCCTCGCAGAGCGGCTGATCAACGCTGAAGCTTTGTCATCTTGCCGAGCGTCGCTGCCTGATATGTAAAAATCGTTTGGCTGGGGGCTGGTGGGGGGGGGGGGGGGGGGGGGTGGGGGGGGGGGGGGGGGGGGGTGGCTGGGGGCGGGGGGGCTGGGGGCTGGGGGCTGGGGCTGGGGGCTGGGGGCTGGGGGGGGGGGTGGGGGCTGGGGGCTGGGGGGGGGGGGGGTGTTTGTTCTAAGCCAAACACGAAGAGAAAGAAGGTGGAGGAGGAAAGGGGCCTGGCAAAGCGACTGCCTGTGTTAATATTGATCACTGTGTGTGTTGTGTCTAGTGTCCCAGCGAGTGTGGACCAGAGCTCTGGTGGGTGAGGGCGAGAGAGAGAGAGAGAGCGAGAGAGAGAATGAGAGAGAGAGAGAGAGAGAGAGAGAGAGAGAGAGCGAGAGCGAGAGAGAGAGAGGCTTTTCCATGGCATATTCCAGAAAATGGTTTGAATAACTCACCCCTATCCTGACCATTACCTCATTATCTAATGTTACAGTATTACTTTGTCACTGTATATACGCATTAACATCTGTACTATCTATTATATATATATATGCATTGATTTTATTTTATCTTATAATATTTTACTATAATTTCTTTGTAATTTATGTTGCATCTTATTTGAGAGAGAGAGAGAGAGAGGAGAGAGAGAGAGAGAGAGAGATTGACAGAAAGGGGACAAAAGGAAAGAGAGAAAGGACATGAGTGACAGAAAAGGGAGGAAAAATGAGAGAGAAGGGGAGGAGGAAGAGATAAAAAGAGAGTGAGTGAGAGAAATTAGAGAAAGAGAGAGAGCTTGAGTCAGGACCTTGTTAATGTGCCAGCTGGTCTCTTTCTCCACACCCTCCCAGGTTCAGCACTGCATGCAAATCACACTGTCAGTGGAACCAAAGCTCTGTCACCAAACGTAAGCCACCCTCAAGATCCACTCTGTCAACCAGCAAACACCTGAATCTCTCTTAATAAAAACCCTCTTCAAGAGCCATACTCTTTCCTTTTATATCAGCAAACACCTGAATCTCTCTTAACAAAACCATCTTCAGGATCTATACTCTTTCTGTTGACATCAGAACACCTCTGCGTCTCTGAACGTTTTCTTTGGTGAAACATATTCAGTAAACACCTGAATATCTTATACAAAAACAATTTTTAAAGTCTTCATTTTTAAAGTCAACACTTGATTCTTTGACGTCATGGGGCCACAGTCCTTCTCTACCCAATCTTTCTTTACACGTTTCCAAAACGTGAATCTTTGCCTCACATCTGATCAATTTGTCTCATATTTCACGGTGCTACCTTGAAGGTGAACTGCTCGTTGAAGGTAGGGTTGAGGGTCTTGCGGTGGACCTTGGTCTCAAACTTCTTCTTCTTGTCGGGCAGCAGGTACACCTTGACGTAGGGGTCCGAGGTGCCTCCCATGTCCATGGCAGGCAGCTCTGCCGCCTGGATGATGCCCACCATGAGCTGTGTGGAGAAGCGAGAAAGAAACAAGTCAAGGAGACATTTATCTCCCAGAACCCAGAATGCCTTTTTTGTCTTTTCCGTCAATTGATTGTCAGACATGTTATGTTATGCAAAATACAAGCTCCTAAAATGACCTCAAATTGAATTGGGATTATACAATTAATTATATTCAGTTTATTCTATTCAATTCAATTCGCGATCACCGACTAGCAGGGGAGTTCCGAGTAGGGACTCTTAACACGCAAGGCGCACTTAGAAACCCCCCCCCTCCCTCTCCCCCCCCCCGCCGCGCTACCCCTCCCACCCCCCCCCCCCCCCCCCCCCGCCCCCCCCCCCCCCCCACAACACGATTGGTCAAATGATTGAGGAAGCGAAATGGAAGTGTCACGCCCCGTTTCCACACAATTTAGAACCCTTTCACACTTTCGATTTATTGACCCGCAATGTCAATCAAGGTCGTCAAAAGGGGGAAATATGAACTTGAATATGAACATTGGCAGGCTAAATTAGCTTACCTTTGGCACAAGTGACAAAAATACTCGGCGGTGTTATTTGCTTCATAACGCTTATTTAGCGACTAATAAAGTTTCTAGTCGTTTTCTGTTGTCTCACCATTGATTTTGTACCTGATGAAGTTTGGTTTCGGTGCCTAAAAGTTATTTGTTGTGTGATAATAATTGTTAGTAATTGTGTTTTCTTTCCGTAACCATGATTTAGTGACTAATACAGTTTTGTTCTGCTAGCGATTATTTTGTCACTAAAAGGTATTTATTCGGCTTCGCCTCGCTCTGGTTGTTTTCCTCCAGTACTAATGGAGAGAAGGTTTGTGAACCCTTCGAGTCGGGGGGGTGGGGGGGTGGGGGGGGTGGGTAGGTGGGTGTGATTGACCTGCCACCAGCAGTCCAGCAATCTCCTCAAGGGGGGTGGGGGTGGGGGGGACTTCAGTGAGTCACTCAATCAATTTCCCATCAGGAAACCATTAGGGCAGCCATCAAGAGAGGTGACCGGGGATGACTCGACGACCGCTGGAGGGGGCAAGGGGGGGGGCGGGATTGGGTCACTTACTGTACTAACTGGTATGCCCGGGTGGACTGGGTGAATAATGGACATTGTGAACTATTCATTTTAGGGTTCTCTTGGGTTGCTTTATTCAGGAGTACGATTCTGTGCTGGTGATTAAGGTAACGGTGTTCACCATCTCGGACGGTTGATAAATACGGCGGCGAAGTGATCAGAGGTACCTATCAAATGATTCTGAAGACGTGCTCACCGTTTGATGTATCTATGCCAAAGAAACACTGACACACACACACACACACACACACACACACACACACACACACACACACACACATAGGCAGATATAAATAAATAGGTATCACAGCAGGTGTACCTTGTGTTCTGGTTCTGGTTCCATATAGGGCCAACCTAGCCGACGGACAATTTGAACACAAGTCCATCTCACATTTCACATTCAAATGCTCTCTGGGATTAAATGTCCTCGTTCAACTTCTTCTAAAAGATTATCCAAGAAATACACACATCCTTATAACCCCGCAAAACCTATTTTGTCCATTCTAATAGCGGTCACATTGAGCTCTGTGCTTTGGATGCATCACCTCTGAACAGAACAGTGACACGTGCCGTATAATGCAAAGGAGAGGCGTGGGTGCCATTACCCTTGCTCGCGCCTGCACTAAACTAGAAGGATAATGACGCCGTGGCTGTTGTGTTCTCGCTAACAGCTGTTCGCCGAAGAGTGTGGAGGGGCCGTCCGCTAGGCTTCAGTCTGGTCATCACACACACACACTCTGTGTCTGACAGCGCCTGTCACGACATCTCCTTTTCCCCCCCTTTTTCTAACAGGTGGAGATGGTGTGTGGGTGTCTACCTGTCTGTAATACCGATATTTTGTTCTCTGCGAGGGGTTATTGGATTTCTTGGAAAATCCAATGTGTTGAAGTGGTGTTATATAAGACTGTCAGGCAAAAGTACGATTTTATAAGAGTGTAATAATAAAAAGATAAAATTAAGACCGCTGCACCAATATCGACTACCATTTCCAAGTCCTATGTTATCTTACCGTTACATTTTCACATACACTAGACTAAAAACAACTACATAACTATATTATAATTTGACAATCCACTAGGACTATAGATACTGACGTACCCATCTACATTCACACATCTCAACGGTGACTTTGTTGCCGGGATCTGGCATCTGCCTCACAAACTGTCACAGCATATCTGCTTTTGCATGTTACTCAAGGAAGTGCACAGGCTATTCAACACAAACGAGATGGATGCTGGGAGTTCACCCTATGTTGTGTGTGTGTGGGTGGGGGGGGGGGGGGGGGGGTTATTTGCAGCCAATGCACTGACCTGGAAGAGACTGTGGAAGGTGATTCAGCAGCGGTCAGGCCAGCCTTCTAGAGATTTGTTCTGGTGTGTGAGGGTCATGTGAAACTACACACACACACACACACACACAAACACACACACACATATATATATATACATATACATATATATAAATACACACACACTGGCACACATACACACATTCAAATTCACACTCAGATATACACACACATAAGTTACACACATGCAAGCACACACAGGAACACACACACAAACACACATGCGTACACAAACACTTGGGCACATATTCAACACACATGCGCCACAAACACACACACACACACACATTTACCCATGCACAATTGTGTACACACAAACACATACAGCCACACACACACAGACACACATTCACACACACACATATGCTGCTTCCACACATGCTCCCATTTACACACTAGAGCTCTCTCTAGCCAGTAATCACAAAAGGTAAGTTGATTAAAAATAATGAAAGCCAAAAAACGTGTCTGACATCTGCATAAAAAAAGTCATAGTGCTCAAGCTTATTGAAGCATAGACAGTTCAAACAGAACTGTGATGCATTCATTTGGACTGTGAATAAGCTTCTAAAAAGAACAATCCCTTCATGCAGTCTTCATTCCTTTGTAAAACGGATTAGTTAAGTAAGGTGTTACTAAACCAGTGTAGCTTGGACCCAATAAAACAAAATAAACTATGAACTACAGCAATTGTTTACTCAAATGTCCGTTTGATTAAATCATATTCAATATGTTGGAAACAAATTGATACTGTTTTATACTTTGCTGCGGATAAACTTAAGATGGATCCTCAACATTGGAAATAAATGTTGAAGATAATCGCGGCATTAACTCGTTGTGATTCGACTATAAACTCAGATCATGACCATTAAACAAAACCATCATCCTTCTGTTTTAGTTGAAAGTTAACTTAAAATGTCACATTCACTTTTTTGATAGAATCCCGAAGGCACAGCCGTTTTATATTCCATTTGCCCGTAAAATTACAAAATGTCAGGTCTGATCGCACACACACACACACACACACACACACACACACACACACACACACACACACACACACACACACACACTCTCTAAACTTGATCTTTTTTTTTCACATTGCCCTTTGCGTTGCGCCTATAGAGGTCGTCGAGAGGCTAAGAAAGCTTAATGAAACCCTTACTCACAAGCCATGCCCGTTTGCCATCATAAGCTGGAAGATTCCCGGCTGGCCGCGGTGCAATAAGCCTCCTATTTAACCGACGGCGAGAGACAGACCCATGAATGTGGTAATGGCGTCTTGTTCAGCTGGGAGGATGTGGGGAGGAGGAGGTGGCTGGGAGGAGGAGGTGGGTGGGTGAAGTGGTGGTGGGTGGGTGGGTGGGTCGGGGGGGGGGGGGGGGGGGGGGGCTCAGATCTTTCATCAAACCTCTGTGCTCATTAGTGTGTGACGGCTGGAAGAAGCCCACGGAGACCAGAGAGCAGTGGTGGTCATCGTGTTTGCCACGCAGGGCAGGGCCATTCATCCACTTGAAGGTAGCCTAGTTATCGAGATTCACCCGTACACAAGCCTCGCTGTTCACAAGCGCACACACAAAGACAAAACACGCACGTGCACACAGGTTTATGGCTTGCGATGTCCTGATATTTCAGTGACGGTGGGATTTGAGGCAAAATAAAACTGCCACTCCCATCAGGTCAACAAAGGTCAATGCTGACTAGCCTCCGTGTTTCGCGGATGGAGGACTGGCAGGGAGTCCCCACTGTGTCAGTAAACCCGTACGCTGTAAGCCTCGGCTGAAAGGAACTCACTGACTCTGCGGCCCTTTTCCTCAGTTTGCCTCTGGTTTTTGAGACACCACTGCAAGCAACCACCGCTCGAGAGCAAGCTGTAGCGTCAGCAAGGCGAAGCGGGACTCTGCGTTCGGGACACACTGCGGGGCCCGTTAAAGATGCAATCAGCAACCTGCCGCTGACGCCGCCTCGCACTACACGACTGAGGGAGTGTTATAACCGTCGCCAAATATTCCGACTTTTGAGGACCAGCACACTATGGGGCCTGGTCCTTATAAGACTAATGGAGTGTGTGACATGTTGTAACACTGTTAGAATGTGAAGACATTTGAGGTCCAGCACACTATGGGGCCTGGTCCTTATAAGACTAATGGAGTGTGTGACATGTTGTAACACTGTTAGAATGTGAAGACATTTGAGGTCCAGCACACTATGGGGCCTGGTCCTTATAAGACTAATGGAGTGTGTGGCATGTTACGAATAACACATTATTAGCTTTTTGAGGACAGGCACACGATGAGGACCGGACGTCAAAAGAGACAGACGGGGTGTGTGAAATGTGAAAACTCTTGTGGTATTAGCCGTTTGAGGCCTGGCATAATTAGGACCGACACGGATTAGAGCCTGAAAGCAAGAACGCTTTTCACTGGCCGTTAATTAGTCATTGTTCATATTGCAGTAAGACAATTAGCCACTTCAAACATTACCCCTTTCTTTACGTTCTAGCCTTTTCGTTTAATTGCTCAAACTGGCCACCACCACCACGATGTGAAAATACTTATTTTCGCGTTGCGCTTGGGTGCGCTTGTGTGTGCTTGGGTGTGTGCGTGCGTGTGTGTGTGTGTGTGCTGTGTACACACACACACACACACTTCAGTAGCATGTGTGCGGCGCGCGCTACTCTGTAATCTCTAGCTATCTGTTTTGTTTGGAACAGGGTGAGAAGCAAGCGCGGCGAGACACAGGATGGCGTTCACGCCTCACTTCTATTATCTGTCACACAACATCTGCTGCTGAAACGTTGATGGGCTCCACTGTTTGCCGTTTAATATGAGCTTTTTTCTTTTTTCACTTGGCGGCAGGGGAATACTATAGCAGATGGACACTTCCTGTAGGGAACGTTTTTTTCTTTGTCAAAACGAAGACCTACGGAAATGCCCACACGGAAGAGAAAAATCCCAGAATCCCGACGGCGTCTGTTCTTACACGGCTTCCCGGTTCATAAACAAACTGAAGCGCCGTGATCACTCTGTTTTTGGTCCCCTGCGAGAACGCCGAGGCGAAAACTCCGGGGTCAACTCGACGCCTGTGTCCAGCGCGGAAGGGAGATGACGGGCCCCCGGGTGAAGGGTGAAGGGTCGTTCGGAGCGAGGGTTGATAAGGGAAGGGGAGGAAGGTCCAAGGGCCGCGTCAGCTAAATTAAAAACGGTAGGGGACCGAGAGCGGTGAGAAGAGGCAGTGCAGCCGTACTTGGATTGCAGAAAAAGAAAATCCCCCTTTTTTCACACAACAAACAACACACACTGAGAGACTGACAGCGAGAGACAAAGAGAGAGGAGGGGGGTGATTATACTTACCAAAACATTTCTAAATGCTGCACACCACACACTGAGCGAGAGAGCGAGAGAGCAAGAGCGAGAGCGAGAGAGAGAGCGAGAGAGAGAGAGAGAGAAAGAAGCAGGGGTGGGCGACCATACTTACATAAAAGAAGACAAACCAATGACAGCGAGAGAGAGAGAGAGAGAGAGCGAGAGCGAGAGAGAGCGAGAGCGAGAGAGAGAGCAAGAGAGAGAGAGCGAGAGAGAGCAAGCGAGAGAGAGCGAGCGAGAGAGAGCGAGCGAGAGTGAGAGAGAGCGAGAGCGAGAGCGAGAGAGAGAGAGAGCGAGAGCGAGAGAGAGAGCGAGAGAGCGAGAGAGAGAGAGAGAGAGAGAGAGAGAGAGAGAGAAAGACGGAGACCAAGAAGGAGGCGCCCTTACCGTGTTCTCGGTGAAATTGTAATCCAGCGAGTACTGTAACTTCCCTAGCTTCTCGTCCTCCTTGGGTTCCGGCTCTTTCTCCGTGTCTGTCAGCCCTGTCTCGGCGTCCTCTTCATCCTGAAAGGCCTGGGGGAGACACACCCCCCACCCAGACGCGTGAGTGTCGCCCGCGTGCCTCCCGGTCCCTGGAGAGACCCTCCAGAGAGCCAGCCGGCCCCCCGGCGCCACGGTCGGACCACCGACCGAGTGACACCCGTTGGGGGTTGGGGGTGGAGGAGGGGGCCCTTGCCGGCTGAACCTTTTGGGGGTGTCCTGTGAAAGGCTCCCTCACTTGCCTCACTGTTTCATCTTTTTTTTGGGGGGAGGAGGAGGAGGAGGAGGAGGAGGAGGAGGAGGAGGAGGAGGAGGAGGAGGAGGGCTATTGGGGGGGAGGGCACAAGGGAGAAGCGAGCGCTTTGAAAAAAACACACCACAGCAGTTAAGGTCGAGACATGCTCAGTGATATGCAGTATGGACTCTCCCATCCTCCCCCCGCCCTCCTCCCCCCGCCACTCTCCCGCCCTCCCCCACCCCTCTGCCCTGGATGGGTTGGAAGGTTCTCTGAAGGATGGATGGTCTACAGAGAGAGGGGAGTGGGAGAGCGAAGAGAGTGATAGTGGGGTGAATTTTGAGGGAGGAGAGAGAGAGAGAGAGAGAGAGAGAGAGAGAGAGAGAGAGAGAGAGAGAGAGAGAGAGAGAGAGAGAGAGAGGAGAAAGTCATAGAGGGGAGGAATTGGATGTAGAAAGAGGCAGCGAAAGGGAGATGGAGAGAGTGTCAGTAAGAGAAACAGGGGGATGGGAGGGGGAGATAGAGAGAGGGGATGGGATGGGAGGAGTAGAAAGAGAGGGAATTGGAGGTGAAGGGAAAGATGGAAAAAGAGACCATGGAGGGTGGAGAGAGAGAGGGGTGGAGAGAGAGAGGGGGAGAGAGAGAGAGGGGGCACAAGATGCTTGAGGAGAGATCAGAGTAAGGCAAGTCATTTCCCCTATGTCACTTCAGGCAGATCAAGTCTCTGGCAAACAAGCGTAAACATGTTCACATCCCAAAATGCCCAAATGGCGGTAAAGTGAGTACTTAAGATGCCCTTAAAGATGCACTAGCCTAGCACTGGGGTGGGGGGTGGGGGTAGGGGTGGGGAAGGCTGGGGGGGGGGGGGGGGGGGGGGTCATTAAGGAACGCATGCGATTGAAGAGGCAAAAGACTAGCTCTCAAGGTCATTCAGGGTCAAACGCTGCCTTCCAAGGTCGCATGTCATCTCCTTTGGCTGTCGTTACGCATGCAGAGCATTCTCAGTCATACAAACAGTAGTGCTCTTGCATGGCAAAACTCCCCTCTCCCTCCCACTCTCCCCCATTCTCATTCATTCCCAAGTGCCGTTGAACCCCACCCCTGCACCCTCCCACCTCCCCTTAAGTCCCAAGGTGCCCTTGCGCCCTCCCTTAGCTTAGCTTCATGTTAGCCCGCTACGCCGATGGTAAACTAGAAGCGTCATGCTATAGCGATGGATGGGTGTTTGTACGAAGGGGGTTGTGATGTATTTATTTGGGTGGGTGGGGTGGGCAGCTCCTACTGATCCTATGGGCCGGTGCTGCTTCTTGTGTGTCAAAGCGTAAGAAGGCTGAACAACATTGATTCAACCTGAACTGCAAAACAGCCAATTGATCTCTGCCTCTTTGTGAACATAATCCCACTTATTTTTTTGGTGGATTTGTTGTTATATTTCAAGTGGAATAAAATATCTGATACATTCAATTTGAGTCGATTTTATATTTGATTAGGTACAGAGGATTTTTGATGTTGTATGGTTTTCCTTAAGTTTTTGTTTTCGTTATTTGTAAATCCAGTTTCTGGATTAATCTAAATTGTAGCGAGAGAGAGGGTATAATTTGTCTTGCCTTTATTGGCTTTGACAGCTGTGCATGGGCAATTGCTGAGGTTTCCTTTCATCCCCGGTTTCAAAAGAAGAGATTATTTTTTCTGGCTTGCACAGCCTCTCAGTCACTCCACGTCGCACTTGTGTGCCGCTCGTTTTTGAAATGCAAATCCAAAGACTG
>JACYXH010000007.1:370000-482500 GCA_026745465.1 Lota lota | reverse complement strand
CTCATTTGCATGAACCTCTATCCGTGTTCAGTAGTGAATCATTAATGAAAATCCACCTGGGTTCAATTCATGTTTTTACTTCTTATTTGCAGTGTTCAGTGTAAAATGTAGAGACAGCAGAACAGAAGGGGGAAGGGACTTTTTCCCGCTCTCTCTCTCTCTCGCTGTCTCTCTCTCAATCACAGACACACACACACACACACACACACACACACACACGGACACCCACTTCATCATCATAGGGTATGAAGACTATCTTTTAATGGAAGTGTCTAAGGGTGTAGCCGCCTCGTACTGGAAGACTAAAAGCTGTGTGATAAGCAATCACTCCACCAACCCAAAACACTCAAACCACTGAGCTGATTTATCCTTATGAATCACATTTTTGTGAAATCAACAAAATGAAAATTCATGCATTTCATGCGTGTCATTTTTCATTTCATGCTAACAGTTGTTAAGAGTGGAACGTTTCTCACAGGTTTTAGAGATAGGAATGCTTCTTACCAAACCACTTATTCATGTACTAATGCAATTTCATTTGTTATCTCACCTTATGTCATCCATTCATTTACATTCACAAGTCAGGTACACTCCCTTTTAACTTTTACTTTCGCATATAAAAACATCTCCACATTATTGGATTTTGTTTGTTTTGTCAGCTATACTATTACCATGCAATATACTTACTGCTTTCTAGTTTTTTATCTTTAAATATATTTATTTATTTCTGTCTACTATTTTGTGGTTTTATCTTTCTAGAATATTATGCCCTAAATAGGTAATAGTTATCGGTGACCTGTCATAAGAATTTCAGGTCGTAGTCTGACTCTAGGTTGTTCTGTGCATCTGACAATAAAAAATATTAAAAACGTATCTTTCTTATCAATTAAAAATATAATATCAATTTAACTTATCATTAATTATTAATTAGCAATATTTTGCTTTTTAATCACTTAACTGAACTCATTTTAATTATCGACCTAACAAATCATATTTGTCAACCGAAATTATATTCTTCATCAACTGAGCTTGTCAAATTCGTCAGTCACATGTCATTAATTGATGGCCTCTTCTGTCTTAATTAATTAAAGGAAACTGAGTCCCAGAAAGCAATAAGGTCATTTCCTAATTAACCATTTGGCGTGGCTGCCTTTGATCAAGAGAGAGGGACAGAGAGAGAGAGGGCGAGGGAGAGAGAATGGAGTAAGTATACTAGTATTATACTAATTGAGTGATATGTCTTATAAGTGCTCTTATTTTGTAGTGTCAAATAAAACAGTGTGACTGTTATTCAGGTATTTAAACAAGCTAGTTACATTTTTGTATTTGACAACAAAATAGTATACACAAGTTGACAGGTGGCCCAATTACACCTGCACAACACAGTGAGAAGGCTTTTCTCTATTTTCTGGTGGGTTTAGTCTATGTGGCAGTGGCCCCCAGAAAGGGAGATTAGTCGTTTACAAAGTAAAAGTCCACCCACAGTCCCCAGTATTTACAGTCAATCATCTGAACAATCAACGATCACCTGAACAATCAAGACTTTTACTTTGTAAACCGGGTATCGTTTGTCTACCGCCGATACCAACGACCCAAAATCGGAATACTAGCCCGGCTCTAGTACTTCACAATACCTCCATACAATTCCTAACTGCAAAGTGTCTGCATCCACTGGATCATGTCACTTTTATGCCATTAAACATGTCTGATAGGACTTTTATTTTTGCGATACACCCCCCATGTGACATTTCCTGTTTTTTATCAGGAGAGATCTTCTCTAAGCTCTGCCCAACTGATCTTTGGCTTCCGTTCAAAGTAACCCGGGTGCGTCGCAGTGCTGCCTTTGGCTCTGGGATGACAAACGTTCAGATATATATTCCTTGTAAAAGGTCAGAGATGAGCAACGCTGACATAAAAAAGCACAATGTTCATGTTTTCTATCATTTAGGCATGGATAAGCGACGAGCCATTTAGACCGTCAAAATAACCAGCCATATGCAACACAAACAACAACACAAAAGGAAAATTGCTAGTCCTTGTTGAATAGTACTGCTACAAGAAAACCATTTATAGAGAATAGCACTCACTAAAGGCCATGCTAGTGACATTAATGTTGAGGGCTGGATTACATTTAAATGATTAAAGGGATAATATGTTGGGTGTGTTCGCATACATGTCAGCTTTCAAAATGCAAATAGCTAATGCCATATGTCTCTTTACATAACTGCAATGTGTCTGATCAACAAAACAGAATGTCCCCGCCAAAGACTTCTAACAATACCTTTGTGTGTGTGTGTGTGTGTGTGTGTGTGTGTGTGTGTGCGTGCGCCAAGTTAGCTTTTGTGTGTATTCAGTAATGCATTGCGACAGAAGCCGGTTTGTCAATTAACCTTGACATTACAGCTTGTTACGCCAAGACCAGCAACGGTTCCGTCTGTGGCCTTTCCCTGCCCCTGACTAAGTCATCAACAACAACAACAACAATATAACCAAATTGGGAGCAACAGCGCTGACAAACACATAACTTTTGGAAAATGTTAAACGTGTATGATCGATGCAACACGTTCCTTTCTTGTCTTTTGCAAATCCGCTTGCCTTAATTTCCCCCTTTATGGTCAAAAACTGTTTCTGTTCAATGGCAGGTTAGGTTTTCTTTTTTTTATTACCAGATGGCTCAGGTTGGTGTTAGAAAATTGGTGTAATCACAAACATTCATGCGCAGGTAATCACTGTTGAATGAACAATGGTCCATTTGCTGAGAGCACGCCCAAAGTGCATCCTGGGAAATGGACATGTAAGGCCTACCTGTAATCGACAGCCATGTTGGGGCTAAAAGAAGAAAACACTAAACAAAATCAAGTGTTTAACAACTGTTGGTTATGTAGGCAAGGCTGAGTGTAGGTTGAGAGTTGTTCATTGCCATCGTCAACGGAGACGCTAACGTGATCTAGCTAGCACTGGGATGACATGGTTTAGAAAATACCTAGCAACCAGCAGTACGTATAGATGCCAAGCTGAGTCGGAGGGTAGGACGCATTGATTTGAAAGCCCATCATGTGTACTTCGTACACACCGGCAGTATTTTTTGTCAATCGCATTTCCGATTTAGTTTTCGATTTTCTCACGCTGGCAAGCACACCCAACCCCACCATTATCCCGATAGAAAAAGCCTGGGCTCAAACGATTTTCAAATAAGTTGAAATAACTATGTAGATAAACATGCCTGCTTGATATATCGTCACGGTTAGGCATGCCTAGTAACTTCAAATCGCTTTCAGAGAGTATCTACATATAATATATAATATTACTGTATGTGCAATTTGGTGGACGTTTTTAGGCAAACTGTCAAACAGTGAGTGCATATATTTTTATTAGGGCTGGCCCCGGTGGGAATTGAACTGTTGGCAGTGTTAATGTGATGTCCTACCAGTTGTTCTAGACAGGAAACGTCCTGCCTCTTCTTGCATTCCTTCATATTCACTGACATATTTGCACTGATGAAAAGTAGCAAAGGAAGTAACATTGACTAGGTTTGAATGTAAAAAGGGGACAGGATCAGGTAATGGTCAGAACGTGCTTGACCCCAAGCCGAGGGTACTTCCACCCCAATGTCAATATCTAATATTAATATTCACTGTAACTCGCTTTGGACATCTGCCTTTCAGGTGTGTGTGTTTGTGTGTGTGTGTGTGTGTGTGTGTGTGTGTGTGTGTGTGTGTGTGTGCGTGTGTGTGTGTGCGTGTGTGTTGGGCTTCGGAACCATTGGGGGCCCCTGCTTCCCATCTGGCCGGTATGGCGACACCAGGCCGGGCCCTGCCTGGCTCCTGGCGGGGGAGGGGCCCCTCACACCAGCACCAGGTGATGGAGGGGAGGGAGGATGAGGAAAGGACAAAAAGGAGAGGTAGAGGAGGAAGAGGAGAGGGAGAAGAAGAGGAAGAGGAGGATGAGAGAAAGAGGAGGGAAAGGAGGAGACGAGGAGAGAGGGGGAGGAGGAATAGGAAAGGAAGGGGAGGAGGAGGTTATGGAGAAGGAGGAGGGCGAGGAGAGACAAAGACCGAGAGGAGGATGGGGAAGAGGTGGAGGAGGAAGAGGACTCATAGGTGATGGAGGAGAGGAGGGAGGAAGAGGCAATGGAGAAGGGTGAGGAGGAGAAAAAGGGAGGAGAATGAGTGAGGCGAGGAGAAGAAGGAGAAGGAGAAGGAGGGGGGAGGAGGAAGAGGAGGACGGGGCCTCTCGCCAGACCAGCAGGCATGTGAAGAGACAGCGTATCCCCCCCAGATCAGCCCGCCAAACCCCAGTGTAATCCCTTAACCCACCCGTCTGTCTCGGGACGAGGGGTCCGACGCCCGACACTGAACACTCGTGTTTTGATTGGTTGATGTTAGTATTATAACACTTTACAATAAGCGTACATTAATTAACCATTATATATAATATTGCAGTGGGGTAGTATTTAAGTAAATTTCATAGTTTGTGTGTATCTCTTTCATAGATCCTCAAAGACTCCAAAAAGAAAAAGGTCCAAAACAAGTCTGTCAACAACACAACACAACAAATAATAATGTGTTTTTTTTGTATCCTAGAAATGTCAATGCCAAATCTTTTTTATTTGAAAGAGCATCAGTAAGAGCCGCCAGGTCTGAATCAAACGGTCCCCTTCGCTCCAGAGGTTAATCGTTATTGAAAAGCTAAAGTCGGGCGCTTTACACAAACGTGTGGAAAACTCAATACGCTCATTTCCTTGGAGGCACGATTTGTCGCTGGAAAGACGGGTCCACAAGCCCTAAACATGATTAATTAGCGGTGAAACAGTTCTCGTACATTAGTTATGATATGTGCGACTATGTCTGCGTGTGTTATTCGAATATGCTAATCATTTAATTTGCGTATTTTATGGTGGCAGGATTTATCTAATTAACTACTATATCTAAGACTCAATATGGTACAAATTACAACATATTTTGTAAATTTGTAATATTGGTTATGGTCGACTAAAGTCAAGATTTGCTATAAAGATGTATTATTCAGGGACTTTTTCTTCTCCAATATTCCCATTAAAAAAGAGTACAGCTCCCAGATCTGAATTTGGGCTCATGGGAATACAAACAGATTTTACTAAAGCGACAAATATTATCCTTCTGTCGCATTGTTTCTTGCGTAGTTTGCCAGGAGTTTGACCCAAATCCCTCAAGATACCACACATATTTTATATTCAGAGACAAACGTATTTAGGATATATATTTATGGTTAGATAAAATAGCTTGTGAACAAAGAACAACAAACAAAACATACACGTTTTTAGAACTCAGACTTGATTGGCTGCCTCTCTTCTCGATGAAGTCATTTAAGGGATATGACGAACTCTGCATGGCTTCATTCATCTATTTCTGAAGTATGAACTCATCGCGGACTCATAAATCCACCTTATGAAGCACTCATGGTTTCATTCATATAAATGCATCCACACAGTGCGAATGGCTTTACAAATAATACCAGGGCCTTTGTGAAATTCAAGACCAAATCTGCAAGACCATTGAACCACCAACCTCTCAGTGTGTGGAGGCCACTCTGCCAGCCTTGAGCACCAAACCATTCTCTACTGGGCTTTTCCAAGAAGAGCAATTTTCTCCCAATTGTCAAGTTGATTACGTCTTCAACTTCAGGCCTTATTAACAGAATAAAATCACTTGAGCTTTTTAGCCCCCCCCCCCCCCCCTTCTCCTTCTCCCCCCGGTTCTACTTCCTATTGACTCCGTTTTTCTGTTTCTTTTATCTTTCAAAATATTAAGTTAATTGGAACATTTATCAGAGTAAATTGGGAAGAACGGCTATAAAATAGACGACAGATAATGAAAATAATACTCTCATATGATTTTTTCTTTTAATAAATAAACAGAGGGATTGTCTCAATCCGAGTCAATTCATAGCAAGAATGAAACGTGTCGCAAATCGTAAAACTAAAATCGCAATTCGTTAAAATTGAATTCCCTTGGTTGGCGCAGTGAGCGTAACAATTCAAACCGACATTTTCGTAAAGCTATCGTCTGAGGCTAAAGTCGACCGCCGACGCCGAAGACGTCCACGGCGAACGCTACATTCGGGGTACTCACGCGGGATTTTGTTGAGCTCGTTCATGAACTTGTCCTTGAGCTTTGAGAAGGCCTCGTCCTTCTCGCCGGCCCCGGGCCCCACCAGGTCGGTGGTGTTGGTGCCGCCGGCGGTGGAGGAGGAGGAGGTGGTGGCGGCGGGAGCCACAAGGGCTTCCCTTTTACTCTCGCTCATGACAGCAAGGGTGCAAGGGTGCTGGGTGGTAGGGAGGTGGGGTGATGGATGGCCAGGCGAACGCTGTGGACGAAAAAAACACTTTTTTGGTAAAAAAAAGTGTCAATAAAAATATAAGTTCTATTTTTTTCTAAGAAAAGGAAACAAAATAAATGTATAATGACATTGTGAAATATAAGACAACTATATGCCAAAACTGGATGCGAAATTAGACACAGGTTCTAGAAATACGATACAAAATAAAAATGTTATATATATATAATAATATATGATATAATCTAGAACCAAAAAGCAAAAGCCTGACGGAAATGTAGTCCAAACTCAGTGCTCTGGATCAGTCACAGTGACTGAGTCACAGCAGAACAGTGTACATCTGGCAGCGTAAGTAGGGCGTGAAACAGAGAAGCAATCATCATTCATATTAATACACTGCCTCACTTAACTTTCTAACAACCCTACCCCCTGCCATCACAACCTGGCTATCGGAATGAAAGTGCATGTGTACAAAAAACTTCAATGATAAGCAAACCATTTCGTTGCTTTTCGATAATACTAATTCATGGTCTTTTGTGTGTGTGTGTGTGTGTGTGTGTGTGTGAATGTGTGTTATCGTGTTTGTGTATGTATGTGTGTGTGTGTGTGTGTGTGTTTGTGTGTGTGTGTGTGTGTGTGTGTGTGTGTGTGTGTGTGTGTGTGTGTGTGTGTGTGTGTGTGTGTGTGTGTGTGTGTGTGTGTGTGTGTGTGTGAATGTGTGTTATCGTGTTTGTGTGTGTGTGTGTGTGTGTGTGTGTGTGTTATCGTGTTTGTGTATGTATGTGTGTGTGTGTGTGTGTGTGTGTCTGTGTGTGTGTGTCCTCGGCCGGCCGGCTGGTTTGACCAAAGTACTGGTTGCCTTCTGTAAGAGTGAACATGATTGTGTTAAAAAGAAATGAGTGAACGCGATTGGTTCAAACAGTGGTGGGGGAGTGTGATTGGTTTAGATGAGCTAGTTATGTATGTATCATACACACATTCCTTCTTACAGCCCATGTGTCTGTAGTCTTAATAGTGTTCAAAACCCTGCAGTTGAGGGTTACCATGGAGCGTTGAATCCAAACGTTTGAAAGAGCGCCGCGAGAATAGAAACACAGGAAACAATTGGATCACAACAAGCACGACTCAAACCGAAAATGGTACTTTGATTTTCCGTCTCGTTGGGCAAGCAGAGGAAACTGTAGCAACCCCCCCCCCCCCCCCCCCCCCCCCCCCCCCACACAGAGAGAAACCATTTATTGTCCCTTTGGTGCCGTGCAGGTTGTAATTTGGCTCGGTCGCCATGGCAATTCTTCGGGTTGATGGAGTGAAAGGGGTTGTTGTTTTATGTTCTTGGCGACACGGTGAAAAGTTAAACGGTGTGTGTGTGGGGGGGGGGGGGGGGGGGGGGGGGCGCTTTGGCTGGGCGGCGGCACCCTTGGTGATTGAGGTGCTGCACCGTATTAGAACGCCGTACCATCCCAGCTGACGGCGCTACTGTTTAAAAGACCTTTTTCTTTTGACCCGTAACTGAATAACGGCCACGAGCGACCTTGAAGGACAAACACAGCGTTGAGGACTGAAACCGAAAGGATTTCCGCTTGGGATGCTGCGCTGAAAGTCCCTTTCTTAAAAAGTTTGTTGATACCGCTGGACAGCTGAAAGTGCAAAAGAGCACTGATCAGTTGCAAATACTCCAAAGCAACCATCTGGTGTATTGGGGTTTGGACGAAAACAAATACCAAGTCAATCAAAAAAAGCTGCCCGGATATCAGAACCATGGCCACTTTTGGATGCCGTGCGTAGGTAAACAAGGGGCCATCTATTTTCCGAATTATTGAAGTCTCCTAACTCAAGACACTAAGTGGCTAGCAAACTTACTTAGCAAACCATAAATACGGAGTTCATACAAGACAAGCACACGAGGTCCCACTTATTTTAAATACTGATGACGGTTAGGGTAACACACAGCACGTAAAACATTCACATAAGAAGTGCAATCCGCAATTTGTGAAACAAAAAGCATGCACCCAACACACACGGAAAACACGTCCGCTCTAACAAAGGAGTTCTGGCCGTCAGACTCGCAGTCACTTGATTGAGGTGGCGCTTGTGTTGCGCGCGTAAATATACAATCTTCTTCACCGTCACAGGAACAAGCGCTCACACCTTTCGGCTGTGTTTTTAACACTTAGTTAACACCCTAACAACTTATTTGTCTCTCACTAAAAAGGCATAAGGCATAAAAAAACTCTGCACACTAGGTGGCTTTAAAGGCACTGCGGCAAGGGCAAGGACTCTTTATCGAGTAGGACGCTCCGCCTCTAGTGCAGGTTCTCCTTTTTCAGAGGGCCCAGAAAAAAGAGAAAGGAATCAAAACAGCCACCCAAAACATTGTTTAGCATGTGAAAGTAAATCTTAAGATGACCACATGAGTGTTCAACAGGTCTGACACCCCTGCCGTTACGTGTGATGATAATCAATGGAAAGAATAGTTACATCTCAAACAAAGGCATGGGCAAAAAAGTATCCGTTGAAGCCTGGGGAGGGTGGGAGTCATGGAGAGAGATAATGACTTTACGTGACTGCATTTCTTTAAACTTGTAGGCGGAGGTTTCCCACTATAAGCTGTATACTTACCCTTTAAACACTTTCGAAAGCTCTCTTCTGCTCTTGCCTGCCCCCACTCTCTCTCTTTACAACCCTCAAATCGCACCTACACAAGCTTTCGTGACTCGGCTTCATTCGATGGCTTGTGAGGGGACAGCTTCCATATTACCTCTTAGTGGGAGGAAGGCATCACAGCAGGGGGTCTGGCGCCAGGACGGGGGACGTCATTAGGAATGGAGCTCACTTTCCCCGACGCAACTCGAGAGCACGGTTGACCTTTCTCATTTTTCCCCCCGAGGGCTCATTGCTATGCGATCATATCTCCACTGCAATACATGAAAAAATCACCATCTGCCCTTTTGGCTATTATGACCCACTTTCAAGAAGACTCCAGATAATATATGCGGTGGCTTATATTTACTGATTCACACGATGTCCTGCACCTCAATGACTCTCTCCCACAAACACCCCCCCCACCCCCTCTCTCACTGTCAAAATGGCCGCTTTGCTATTCTCAGTCACAGGTTTTTCACACAGCCTTGCTTTGCTTTCACACCTCATCTCGTGGTCGTTGAGGTTTGATTTAACTTCTCATTTTACTCAATCTCTGAGCAGTTACTGAATCCGAAAATAATTATTGAATTCAATCCAAATGGACCACTTTGTGTGGTACAGGGTCAGGTGGTAAAAGACAACAGCATGCAAAAAGTATGACTTGAAAAAAATCCAAGGTTCCAAATAGTATGTGAGACCGTAAGCAGCATACAAAATAATTGTATTTTTCAGTTGAATTTGAATCACACGATAGTGTTAGACAGTACAGTAAAAAAGTGTTCAACACATCCAAAAATATTGTTATATCAGGTCAAAATGCCAGTGTTAGTGTTAGCTGCCACTTCATGCTAACCGTGTTTTGACAGTACACTACATCAGCACAGAAAAGGTGTGGCCAGGTTGTTTTTAAACATCTAAAATGTGCTCCAGCGAGATTTTGTCTGAGACCAAGGAGCCAAGGTAACCAGTCAAAAAGCTGCAAGATGCAACTTTTGTCTCACCCCCGTCCACAGGCCATCCCAGAGGAGGGGTGCCCACACAGGTGTAAAGCCCCTACCCAATTACAGCCCTGCCAGATGGCCCAGCAGGCACCCCCAAACAGGCTGGCCCACGCCCTGATCCACATCAACACCACTCTCGCTCTCCCTGGACGTCTCTCTCTCTCTCTCTCTCTCTCTCTCTCTCTCTCTCTCTCTCTCTCTCTCTCTCTCTCTCTCTCTCTCTCTCTCTCTCTCTCTCTCTCTCTCTCTCTCTCTCTCTCTCTCTCTCTCTCTCTGCATCTGTTTCCTGCTCCATCTCTTTTTCTGTCTCTCTCTCTCTCCCTTCCTCCCTTTGGATCTGTCTCGCTTCCTCTCGCTCTACGTCTCTCTCTCTCTCTCTCTCTCTCTCTCTCTCTCTCTCTCTCTCTCTCTCTCTCTCTCTCTCTCTCTCTCTTTGGATCTATGTGTGTGTTTCTCTCTCTTTCCCCCTCTATCTAACTAGGTCAGCTCCCCAGCAGCCATCCGTCCTTCCCCTTCGCTCCGTCTCTCCCCAGCCCTCATCTTCCTGTTGACGCTCCCTGGATTCTGTCCATCAAATGCTTTCTTGTCAACCCAAAGCAGCCCACACGCACACACACACACACACGCACACACGCACACACACACACACACACACACACACACACACACTCAACACAAAGCGAAACTAAATGAACAATAGAAACGGAGAGGATATGACTTCATGATGAACTCCTGGCCCAGAACTCCACGGTGCCTGGACAGAAACCAGGGGCCGCGCGGTGCCTGGACAGAAACCAGGGGCCGCGCGGTGCCTGGACAGAAACCAGGGGCCGCGCGGTGCCTGGACAGAAACCAGGGGCCGCGCGGTGCCTGGACAGAAACCATGGGCCGCGCGGTGCCTGGACAGAAACCAGGGGCCGCGCGGTGCCTGGACAGAAACCAGGGGCCGCGCGGTGCCTGGACAGAAACCAGGGGCCGCGCGGTGCCTGGACAGAAACCAGGGGCCGCGCGGTACCGGCACCGTCCCGTAGGTTCTGAGTTTGGCAGGCGAGGGCGGTCGTGCTGGCCGGCGCCGTGGCCCACGCAGTCTGGTGGCAGGGAGGGGTTCGGAAGCACGCCAGCCGAGCCAGCCAGCCCCACCCCGCCTCGCTCCCCCGGCCCGCTCCCCCCGGCCCAAGGAGAAAGCCCGGGTCGGGCCAAGGTAGCGGGCGCCGCTGCCCATTTCATCACAACACCAACCTGTGTCACTGTGAGACGGAGCGGCCGACGCCAGCCAGAGAGGACAGGCCCAGAGAAAATGTGAGTGTCCGTCTCGCTCCCCCCCCCCCCCCCCCTCTTTGTCATGCGCCTCAGAGAACTAGCAGTGCCCGGCCAATCAGCTATCGTTAGAGCCATTTAATTCCAAAAATCATCCATTGATTAGCGCTAGAATTACTCTGCCGTTTGGTATATGTCAGGTTACTTTAAGACTAACTGGAAACACGGCACGTTTGCATGTGCTGGTTTCATGATAAATTGCGTTGAAACCTTATGGCGCAACACACGTTGCGCCATAAGGTTTCAACGCAATTTATCATGTCGCCGGCGGATGGGTGTCAGATGCTTTCGCTAACGTAACGATCTGTCCGATCATCATGGGATTTGTCACCAAAGTAACCAATCCCATCCCATCACTGGCCTCTTGGGAATGAACGCCTATGAAATCACAAATACAAAGGAAAACCAAACAAATGGTTGATGTTTTCCCCCCTAGGCTTTCATAACAATTAAATCAAATCAATTTTGGTGAATAATAGATTGAAATTGCTCACATTGAAGCTCAAACTGACTGACATGGAAGGCGCAAGCATCTACTTCAAATGTTATTGTTTGTTTTAAATGCAGGAAATGAAGAGAGGGTAAACAGCCCAAACGAGGGAACACACATTATGATCAGTAATTAAGGACTCGCCAACACGTCCTGGTTTGGTGTCTTTGTGTGTACACAGTAGCTGTCGGACATTGATGTCTTTTGAAAACAGGAAGCAGCTTTTTTGAGCTCTGTTTGTATGCAGCGAGACAGGCAAACAAACACAAAGAAAGAAAGAGAAGAAACAAAGAGCGAAGGAGAGAGATCCCGGAGCTGGGATCGATACAGTCTGGGTCGATCGGTGTAGGGGTTGGACCAAACAGACGGGCCTTAATCAACAGCCCTCAGCCCTGCCTTATGGAAATAAATGACCTGGCTTGAAGTGGAGCGCGTTCAAATTTCTGTTTTTTAATTTTTCCTCCGCCGAAGGTTGAAATGCTAATCAAGTCGTTTTGAAATCCCTCCGACATCACTCTCACTTTCACTTTTTTATTTTTTTTTCGTTTTTAAATGATGGGGTGATTACAGTTTAGAAAAGCGCATGCCTTATTTTAACATAAATGGAGATACAAATAAAGTGAAAACCAAAGTGTGGAGCCACGAAGCACTGATAAAATAATTACAATAAATGTCACAGTAAATACAAATAATATCAAACCAAATTAAAAACTCATCAAGTTTGAATTAGCGCAATTACAATTATGAAAGCTACCACACATATTAAGGCATTTATGACGCAAAATATGCATATTTTAAAGATGTTATTGAATCAAATATGAATCAAAAAAAGATCTGTTATTGCAAGAAGGGCCTGTGTGCAGACAAATACCGGCCCTCATTTAATGTGAAGGCATTCATTATATAGTATACGTATCACGTTGAATGTAACTCTTTGAAGTATTGTACGCATGCTTGTTCATAGGGATAATGCTGCTGGGCCATTTAAACTTCCATGCCGCTGTGCGTGGAGCCGAAGCCTCGAGTCAAACCGTTTTGCACAGCGAGCGCCGATGCAGGGTGAACTGTGACTTCTAAACACACAAGCCACTGGCCAGGAGGAGGAGGAGGAGGAGGAGGAGGAGGAGGAGGAGGAGGAGGAGGAGGAGGAGGAGGAGGAGGGAGTTGTGGAGGTGGAGGCTGTCATTCAAGCTCTCGGCGACCGGGCCCTTATTTGATACGCCTCCACTGTTACATGACATCCTGTTCACGCATGGAAGGAGCACATGCACACCTGACCGCTACCCGCACACACACACACACACACACACACACACACACACACACACACACACACACATACATATTCACAAATGCAAAACCCACACACCTGTGCACACACAGATACACATACACAAACACATATTCACAAATATGCGAAACCCACAAACACACATTTATACGTTTAATCCTATTTCTACGGTGGCATTGGCAGTTCCCTCAGTAGTACAATACGCAGAGAAAATGGCTCCAAGGTAAGCTACCTGCAGTTAGGGCCTGATAAGGAGGGGCCGCTGAAAATACGAGGGCCCCCGACTACTCACACACACACACACACAAATACACACCTCTTTTCCGCGGAGCCAATCTCTAGGGGGTAATGGAAGTGTGCGTGTGTGTGGGGGTGGGGGGGGGTAAAAGTTATTAACCCGGGTTTTGCAGGAAAAGGCCAGGACAGCTCCATTAAGCTGACACACACAAAGAACCCTCCCTATTTTCAATTACTACTTCCCAGGAACTCAGCGAGAGAGAGAGAGCGAGAGAGAGAGAGAGAGAGAGAGAGAGAGAGAGAGAGAGATGAGGGGGAGAGAGAGAGAGCGAGATGAGGGGAGAGAGAGGGGAGAAGAGGGGAGAGAGAGGAGGGGGAGAGAGTGCGAGAGAAGGTAGGGAAGGTGGAGTGAGAGAGGAGAGAAGAGGGGGAGAGAGGAGGGGGAGGGAAGAAGGGCGAGGGGAAGACGGAAAGAGAAAGAGAGAGAAGGAGATATAGAGGGTGGGAGGTGGAGGAAGAGAGAGGGAGGGAGAGAGGGGTGATACAGGGGGACGAGATGGAGACAGCAAGAGAGAGGGAGAGAGAGAAGGGAGTGGGGGGGGGGAGCACTGTGGGTCTCCTATTATCCTCTTTCCTTGTTGTCAGAGTGGGGCTAACATACTCCCTGGGCCATCAGTGGGGGGGGGGGGGGGGGTATCCATCATACATTGTGGAATGGGGAAATGTCCACCCTCCCCCCCACACACACACACACCTCTATCGCACCGCTACCGCCAAAATAAGCCCCTCCCTGACATCAAGATCTGCAAGAGCCTGCTTAAGAGGCTGGAGTCCAATTGCCCAATGCATGACTCTTTTATTGTTTTGACATTTAGTGTCTCTAGACTCTTTTATCCAAAGTGACTTGCAGTGAAATCAGAAATGGCTAATAAGGAGAAGGTAGGGGTAAGGACATCGTGCTGAGGATTGCCTACAGGTAAGCTGCAGTCGGACATAGGATCGACCCTAGGAACCTTCGACTCGGAGTCGGACATCCAAGCCAGTATATTATCCTGCCCCTACTAGATCAGGAATTGAATCATATCTGTTGCTTTTTAATGAAGTTACTTGACAGAAAAAAATATATATATACTCCTGCACTCCTTCTCATCTGTGTGTATATATATACATACATAGGAGAATTAGGATAAAAGTAACAATGTAAACAAGGTAAAATAATTTGTATAGAATTTTATATTATCATTAGGATACATTTTGTTTGTGTGTTCTTTTCATTATACACATATATAAAAACCATTGCTGGGATTTTTCTGTTGCTGAATTCTCATTAATTGAACCTGTCCACTGCAGCACTCAATTGCAGGAGTGTGTATGCTACCTGCTAGCCGCCTGACTTCACCCCATTATCCATCACCGGCCCCCTACTTCCAAGTAGGGTGGCGGGATAGTCTAATGGTTAGGGTGTTTAACTCTGAGTTGATTCTTGGGTTCTGCGTTCAAAACCAGTACCTGGATACAATTATTTCCCTGCCCCCCTCCAACATGAACCCCTGGGTTAGCTAGCCTAACCTAGCCACAGAAGACCAGATTGTAGGCAGTGAGAGAGGGGATGAGCAGAATAAACCGACAGTGGGATTTGCTATGATATAATTTCCTCCCTAACTCCCATGTCTGCAGTCTATCTTCAGCTATCCTTGAACAAAATGCCTACCCCTTACCTGCTTATTAATGACATCTAGTGTCAAGACACCTCTTGAAGCACACCTGCCAAACCACACATCAGATGAGCTGTTCTGTGTGTTTTGGTGTGCAGTCACGCCTTTGAGTACACACATCGTGTGACCACAAAGGGTGAACTGCTTGATGCCTTATCTGATCCAATGTGTTTCACTCTAAGTCCCTTGGACAAATTGAAACAGTGAAAATGAGCCACTTCTACTGCCAAGTGCATCCGAGGAGCCATTCACATTTAGCACCTTTGCCCAGTGTTCGCTCATAAAACTCGTAAAATACATTTGTTTGCCCTTAGGACCATCACATAGCATCTCTGCTAGGGTGGCAATTTTCAAACCACCAAAAAGGAGGGCATTTTTCAGGATTCGGTGGAACCAGACTATAATAATATAATATAATATAATAATAACATGAATTCAAAATGTACAATATATGTGTTTATATGTTCCCTTATGTTCATGTAAAGGTATTCAT
Organism: Lota lota; assembly: GCA_026745465.1. NCBI lineage: Eukaryota > Metazoa > Chordata > Actinopteri > Gadiformes > Lotidae > Lota > Lota lota. The sequence goes on along the minus strand of JACYXH010000007.1, from coordinate 466,998 downwards.
GTATTTATGCATATATAAATACAATAAAAGCTTTAAAAAAAAAATCAGCTACAGAAGTATTTATTTGTGTATTTATTTATTAGTTATTTTCTTTTAAATAGTGGAAATACATTTTACGTCATGGTTACATCGGGGTCACGTAGATTGGGTGCATAGGCCCAGTTGTTGGGACATATGAAAAAGCACATATTTACCGGCAAAATATTGTATAATAATAATCCTAATAGTAATGTAACATAATAAGTTACTTAATGAGCTTTAAATATTAATCCAAATTGTTGTTAACTGGGTTGTTTTGAAGGGAAATCTAACGATTGTAGTTGTTCTCGCTCGAGTTATTCACGCTCTGTGATTTAATAACACCGTTCACAGGGACAGAAGGGCGTCCGTCTTCTGGGTTTGGTCCATCGTGGGACACCGTCTCCCAACACCAGACTGTCCGTCCTAAGGCTGGACGGATGGCCACCCTCATCTCTGCGTGTAGGCAATTGGAAAAGGGTAGAGACAGCCGTGTCTGAAGAAACCAGTGTAAACCAGTATTATGTGACCGCTGTCACCAACACGGTGGTTGAGGAGACATGCGCATGTGTTTGCTTAGCCTTCGGTTGTAAAAGGAAAGAGATGCTAATCCGAAAAGAGTCGAGAATTAATTATAAGGGTTAATTCCATCATCCTATAGCTTACTATAGGACACTGCCATTTCCTGTCCCGAAGGGTTTCAAAACCTAACACCCCCCCCCCCCTTCCCACTTCCCCCTTCGTCCCCCACCCCCCAACACACAAACACGGCCCTCTCCTTCCGCACGAGACATCCAATTTCCACCGTGGGTGAGGCGGACGCTTGGCGGTAGATCGCTCCGCGTTCACGGCCCTGGCGACCAGTGTCTCGTGTCGCTGGGCGAGAGGTGTTAGAAATTGATGAGACGGTGGGTGGGGGTGGGGGGGTGGGGGTGGGGGCGTGGCTGCGAACAGCCCAAGGCCACCCGACGAACCGCTTGCGTGTCAGTGGCTACGGCGATTCCGCCGATCCCGCCGATGCCCGTGGGGCGCGGAACAGGGAGGAGCTCGAATAGCGATGTGAGCGCCGGGGGGAGTCGAGAGAGTTCACACGCGCTGAGATTCTAGCGGTGGGTTGGAAACTCCGGTGCCACTGGACGCGCTAGCCCTGAGCAAGATGACCCTTACCCCCCCCCCTCCACCCCCCGCCGTGCCCCGCCCCGCCTGCTCATTAACGACATGTATCTAGAGAAAAGTGTCAGCGCAATGACTTAAGGCATAAATAAAGGTTGCCATGGTTTGTGTGAGCCCTGACGCCACCGCCAACGTCCACGCATCCACCAGAATTCGAAAGCGAGTAAGTAAGAATGTGAGTCGCTAGCGTGCAAGAGGAATGTCACCACAACAGCAGCTGTGCAGTGCCGCGCATTCTCCATCATAAACAACCCAGGTGCCTAATTATCATCTTCTCTTCCTCTTTGTTTACGGTTCTTTGTTCTCATCCACTGCTGTCGCCCCTGCTGACCTTTAAGTGGCTCTTCTTTCTTTACCTCTTTGTATAGCCGCCCATTCTCCATAACCACCGGCCATCCATGGGTGCTTCAACAACTTCCTGTCCTCTGACATCTAACCTTAATTCAGTTGATGGTGGCGGCGATGTCTTCTGCCCGTGGTGCGATTAAAACCCTTATGGTACTGACAAAGAGAGACACAAAATAGAACTATGCCCTTGCGCTTTTTATACGTCGTAGTTGGTCCAAGTTATGGGTAATCCCACCGATTTACCGCAGAGCCATCTTGTGAGATGAGATTGTAAGGGTGGTAAGTCAAGCCAAGTAAAATCTTAAAAGTAAAAAATAAACGGATGCTTTGTTTTCTCCAATCAAGATGCCCTTGAACAAGGACTTCAAGCTAATTATTGGAAGAAGTCTTGTCCTTTGTAAAACGATCAGTTAGGATTGGAGCGAATGCGTTCACGAATAGAGGCAAATTGACCCAGAGAGATGAAGAAATGGCGAGAGCAAGATTGGGAGATACGCCGTGTTCTCTTTGATCGTTTATCTTGGCTCTCGTATGGATCTTACCTTCCTCCTGTTACAGATGTCAACGACATTGTATGTCTTCGGAGGTGGATTGGTGCATGTCCTCAACCAAAACACACACGTGTGCCTACATGTGCCTTCATGTGCAGATTGTCATCATCTGCTTTCCCCTATCACCACGGCTTGGCACAGCATGAAATTGAGGTTGAGATTGCTCTTGAATAATACAGTCGGTGAAAAGCAGCCATTGAAAGTGGCGATAGGGATGGAGGGGGGGGGGGGGGGGGGGGGTGTTGAGATGAGAAAAAAAGACCCAGAGATAGGTATCTGTGAAGGTAAACTGCTGTGCAAAGTGGGTACACCGGGCGGGCGCCAATGGCTTTGCTTGGCTTGATAGCTGCCATTTCTTTTGTCAGGGCTTGTGCGATTTGACTGAGGCGATGGTGGGAGCCATCTTCTCAGTCAAATCGTGCAAGCCCTGATTGCAACAGACAGCCCGAAGGAGTCGATGTGCCATCATCATCTCCTCCCCATCCATTTTGGAGAATGCGCGTGTAGTATAAATGTTTATTTACATTTCCTATTCTTTCACCAGTTTTCCCTGGGTGTCTCTATCCCATTCTGCCCATTAAGATGTGGGTGTGCAGGTGAGTTAGAAATGCCCCACTTTAACTGATGAAATTTATTGAGACAGTTTATAATAAACATTTAGGGTTACAGATGGCTGGTATTGATAGTAAATATAGGGGGAAAATGATCTTCTGGGTAATCTTGAGTTATAATTTTTTTTGGTGTACATTTAGTTCTATCCTGGTCTTCAATGTCAGCGATCCCAGTTTCCTCATTATATCACATTGTTCTGGCCGAGCACAAAGGAATAATCAATGACACATGGAATGGAAACACCGCCCGATCTATCTCTACCCCGTCCAATCAAACACCTCTGTACTGACTGGTAGAGACGTCTGCCAGATCCACCATCACTCAGGCCTTATGGATTGGAGTCGGACGCCAAACAACCAAGATGGCGTACGAGGTGTCGTTAGGCATCTGCTGTCATCCGTACCTCCACGCCCAGGCACGACAAAGCCAGCCAACCACCATCATCCTGCCTTGCGACACGTTTTGGCTGCAGCCTCGAATGTGCCTCACAGTCCGCGTGAGGGACTGAGCCAAGTTACGCTTGACTCATTCGTGAACACGTTTCGTTGGGGATGAGATTCCAAAAGATGGTGAGACGGTTGAAAAAGGGATAATTAGCGTTATGCCTAGTGTGTGTGTGTGTGTGTGTGTGTGTGTGTGTGTGTGTGTGTGTGTGTGTGTGTGTGTGTGTGTGTGTGTGTGTGTGTGTGTGTGTGTGTGTGTGTGTGTGTGTGTGTGTGTGTGTGTGTTTATGAGCCATTAGCTATCATTTGGAAGCTACCATTAACCAAACTGAATCACAGCATGCTGACTACAGGTTCTTCAGGAACAGGTTCAGCCATTTTGCTCAAGTATGCAGACAGGTAGGCTTGGGCGGTATCACGGTATACCAGGGTCTTTAGAAATACCGAAGGTATGATATTCAACACCGTCAGAAATACAAACCCTCCTCTTTCGATCAAACCTTTTTCCGACATCTTATGAATACATTTTTTGTTATGTTTATATGTATTTTGGCTAAGCTTTGAGGAAGGATATGTAATTAAACAGTCCAAAATAAAGTCTTCACCGTTGCATTGTTGTTGAGTCTGAAATAGGTTTGTTCGCAACGATCAGTGGCAGGTGATTTACACCAGCATACTGCTTCTGTGGTGGTGTACGAAAACAATCACACATCTAAATAGCAGTTTCTGTAGTTTGAAAGTATATCTTTTTTTTTTTTGTTAGAAAGATATTGAATTTTCAACAGATGTTGACACTCTGAATGACAGCGATCTGACGCCAGGAACTTAAGACGCAATCACCGGTAGGAGTCCCGTGTGTCTAGCGATGTACATCTGCCCAGGAGACGGTCGGGCAGCAGCAAAACTCTCTATAGAGCCATCGTTTGGTCAATAGTTCTACACAAGAGGCGAATTACAAAGTAACCTGCCCCAAACAAAAGCCTAACTAAATTAAGCCCGGATACGTCTCACCTTTCAAAATGTCCGCAATGGATTAAAATTGCTTTTCAGAAGTGTATCCCGCTGGCTCTACAACGGTACAAAGCTGCTAAAAAAACTGGAAATGTTTTTATTGCAATCTAATCCGAGTGTCCAGTGTTCTGGGCAGAGCTCTCAAGGATGGACGCAGGCTCGTAAGCAGATCCGCAAGGTAGAGCCATCCCCTGGTAAGAGCTGCCTCTGAGGGCCAATTAGGCAGCCAATTAGGTTTCACTTGTATAGGGCGCATGTTCACTCTGGACACTAACTGGGCAAGAGCATTTGCTGATGTAAGTCCCTGGCAGCAGGAACCTAATACCCAAGACCAGATCCATTTTGGGTTAACTTTCCTGTCAGCCAGCGAGGCAGCGGGAGAGATGAAAAGTATTCAAGTCAAGTCTTGACCTTCCGCAAATCCTCAAGTATCTTTATCTGTCAGTGGCTCTTTAGGTTGTAGTCTAACATAGTGGGTTTTTTTTGTATCTGCACTCGACACAATCCAAAACTTCCCCCAAAATATCATGCATCTCAAAAGGTCAAAAGGACTGTACAATCAAACCAAAAATCCTTATCCATTGTATCCTGAAATAGACTGTAAAAGTTCAGCGAACCAAGATGGAATGGGTTATTTCTTACATCACCCACAATGCATTGCTAACTGCAGCAGCCTTAGTAAGCCGTGGAAGCTGAAAGCTAGATATTATTTCTATGTCACTGAATTTATATTTAAGTATAAATATCTCTACCTTACCCTTTGGAAGACAGACTGTGTCTGATGCTCCGCAAACACATTAACCAAGTGCTAGATGATGGTAATTCAACTTATTCTAAGGTCATTTTAACAGTAGAAATTAGATTTTTCCAAAAGCAGTTTTTGACACAAATATGACAGAACAACAGTACACAAAACTGCACTAAAACATTGAATAGATAATAATGCTACAGTTAGCACATTCAAATGAATAATAATGCGTAGTTCGATTTCGTATACAAAATATATTCAATTAGTTTCTTAGAGAGTAAAACATGTTCCTGTTCCTTATGTGAGTGATATACAGAGAGAGAGAGAGAGGGAGCGAGCGAGCTTAGCTGTAAGATCAGAGTGTGTGATCACGGCACGCGGGCTGTGCACCACCAGAGGGACCCATGCACTGTAAGCACCAACGTATGGCCCCGGCCCCGTGTTGGGCTAAGCCTGTGACCTTGGAACCAGCCAGCGCCCCGGAGAGAACCACGAACAACAACAGGCAGGGCGGTGGTGGCAGAGCGAGAGAGAGACAGACACAGAGAGAGAGAGAGAGAGAGAGAGAGAGAGAGAGAGAGAGAGAGAGAGAACAGACAGACAGACAGACAGACAGACAGACAGACAGACAGACAGACAGACAGACAGACAGAGACAGAGACAGAGACAGAGAGAGGAGTGGAGGCGGGATTCAGGCATACAACTAGTCTATTACCCCCCATAATGTTGCCTCCCTCTACTGGGCCCCATCCACCATCTCTCACGGACACCGTTTGTTCTCTTTGTGTCCGATGACTAGGAAGCCAATCCGTCCAATGGCGAGCCGGCCATCAGACCAACAGCACACTTAACTGCCCTATTTAATACAGCTAATAGAGACAAGGCTAGACTCAAAATGAATCAACAGTAATCATACATTGGGTAGCGCACGGAGCGGGGGATACGGGTGGGGGGGCATTATGTTGCCATGGCCTAAATGCACATAATTACACTGGATTAGCCGAGTTGTACAGTCAGCCGGGGCTGAAATGACTGTTACCAGGCTGCTTCATTAGAGACGGTTAAGATGGAGATGGGAGGAGTGGGGTTTGTTTTCGGTTGAGGGAGAGGTAAGTGGAGTCTTGAGCTGAAGGATTTTTTGCTTTGCTCTTTGACCATTATTAACGAGTGTAACCTCCAAAATGATGTTTATATTTTTTTGTATTTTTCTCTGGAAGAGGGATTTTGAATACAATTAGCCACCACAGGTAGGACTAGGCCTCCATCGCTACGCATGGGAGTATATCATCAATTCATGCTTCATTGCTGCCAACAATGCTAATTCAACGGCTATCTTTAAGCTAGTCAAGCGTCCATTAGGAACTGTGGGCTCTGAGAGCATGCTATTCTTCATTATTTTAATTAAATATCTACAAAGAATACTGAGATACCATCACGGTATTTCACATAATTATCCCTTTAGGTTGTGGAGGAAATATCAATTTAATCCTCAGCTATAATTTCAACGGGCTTATGAAGAAGACTGGGAATACAATGTCAGGTGATTAGGTTAAAGTGGAAATGTAGAATTGCTACTGATTGTACAACCGACGTTGACTACAATCTGATTCTAAAGATGGATAATGTCCCATCATCATGCCCTTGGAATTGTTGCTATTAAAGGGCATTTGGCAAATGATATCATTTTATAAATTACCCCTGTTCCCCTATCTCCTGTGTGTGCGTGTGTGTTTGCGTGCATGTGCATGTGCGTGTGTGTGTGTGTGTGTGTGTGTGTGTGTGTGTGTGTGTGTGTGTGTGTGTGTGTTTGCGTTTGCGTGCGTGTATGTGCGTGCGTGCGTTGCAGCTCACTGAAGAAATACCGAAGACACTTCACAATGGCTTATCAACAGCCTTCATCTCAGCGCACCGAATGCAGCACAAGGGGTTCTGATTTGCGTTCGCTTCATCGTCACAAACGGAGTGGACGAGGCGAATGAGCGGCGCTAAGGGCCACCCGGAGACAGATTATAAGAGAGCAAATGTTCCCCCTCTTCGAGGCACATCGCCGGCGAACAAAAGACCTTCGACTGACGCCGGAGTAAGCCGGAGACACAGCGGAGCCGACGGCAACGGTGCGAGCGACGCGAGCGTCTGATGCGCGTCGAGGAAGCGTTGCGGTGGAATGAGGTCGTTACTCCTCTTCTTCCTCTTCGGGATTATCACTGAGCAAAGAGATGAAGAGACGAGGAGCTGGTCCCCCTTGATGGGGAAATAGAAACAAATAAAGCAATGGATTGCAATGGGTAAGCACTTTTATTGGCATGACTGTTCAATAAGAAATATGCCATTAAGTGGTAGAACTATTTCAAGCACTTGAATGGCTTTGTCACACTTTAACAACTGCTTCACAGTGTTGTCCTGACTGGATCAACACAAGAACAAAGAAGAGAGTCGATGGGGTTAGAATGACAGCAAAGGTTTTACACAAACACTGTGTTCTGCTATTGATTCTGGTCCTTTATTCCCTGCGTGCCCCTAACCATTTATGTTTACTACACTCTGCCACAATTACAGGGTGCCAATCTTGAAACTATTGCAGTGTGTTAAACAAAATGAATCATGTTTAGGAAAAACACTATTAGCGAGAACTCAAAAAGGTTGCTAGCCAAACAATAAAGAGAGGATGAAAACGAGAGGGCCACAGCCAAGCGCTTGGCTTTTAGCTTGGCGCCACCAACTATACCACCAAACTGTTGATTTATGGCGGTCATTACAAAGAACGGAGCCAAGCTGAACATCTCATTACACAAGATGTATTGTTTATGCCCGGTAAAGAGGGGTTTGCCCGCTTTATTTGTAATGAATCAAAACGGTCTCAATGCGTGAACTAATGGGTCATTCGGTTGACAGTTTACCAATGAAACCTTCTTCAGCGCGCTGAAATGCCCACGATGGCCCTGGAGAAACCGTCCATCACTCGCAGCAGATGCCAAACACCCAACAGTGTTCCGGGGAGGATGAGGACAACGCTGTCTTGGTTGATCCGGCTGTATTGTCTCCGGCCCATCTGCGGCTGATAAGCCTTGAGACGGCAAGCTGTCGGCGATCCTGCGCACGGCGGGCGGTGCATGCGACGAAACACGGGCTGTCCACAGGCCTTGCAGAGCGCATGCTCGTGTGCGCCAGTGGAACCTCCAGGTGCCGGTGGCCTTTCGAAACGCACGGCAACAAGTGCCGCGCGTTGCGTTGCGTTTCTTTCACCGTTTTCGGATTCTCGAAAATGGCGACAGAAACGCACACACAAACGGAAACATGGAAAATGTGTGAACACTGACAGAGAGAACAACGTGAAGACTACGGTGTCCTCTATTGAAAGGGTTCTGTATGAGATGGGGGTACTGAAACGAGTTGTTTTCGGCGTGGATGGAATGGGTCCTATTCAAGTTGAGGAACAAACGGTCCAGTTTTTCAGGAAAACCATGAATCCCGATGTTCCTACCGATGAAAGGAAATGTATTACAGCCCTGCAGAGACTCTTGCTAGAAGCCCTATCCCACATTGAACATCACCTTCACATTGAACTGTATTTTCTTCATCTAGTTGAACCCATTCAAGGCAGGATGTCCTTGTGTCTGTGTCATCGGGTGGTCTTAGAGAAGAAAATATCCGACTGATGTTCATTTTTGGGCTACCATCAGACGGTGAGACATGGATGTGGTAAAACATCAAAGTCACGCAAAGCGGCAGTAATCGTCCAACGATCAAATGAAACAGTAAACTTATTCCACGAAAGCTACTCAAATGCTAGCAATACAAAATGATCACCCGCCACAGTTGGACAGTTCAAATGTAGGTGGGCAATAATCCTTTCTCTCTTCATACTATAGTCGCCATTACAAGGGAGGTGCTCTTTTCCCAAATAATAACAACCCCCACCTGAAGCCTAATTCACATGATTGACACGAATATGATTGGTCATTTATGCCTATCAATCATTCCATTAGGGTCTGCCATTATGAATCAAGCTTGACGCTTGGCGACCGCACGCTAATGCATGTTATGCTCATTAGCACACGACTGTCTGAGAGAGCATCTCTGTCCCGATCCCAATCGATACGCCCCCCTCTCTAAAAGCATTAAATAAGCAGTGGCCTTTGAGGCGACAGGGTGAGTTTTAGCCGACTTCCCCTTTCGCTGACTTAAGCAAATGTTAACCGAAGGCTGGGATTCGCCCATCCTGTTAACCAGCTCAATCACCATGGCGATTTGTGGAAATGGAAATGGTGGCAAATTGGAGGCCTCTCCATGGCTAATGTTTGGGGATTCATTTGTACAGTGCAGTTAAATAAGGAGACCCATTGGCTACCAGGTAGCTTATCCTGTAATTATGCAGGAAGATCATTTCCCGCAAGAGAGAACATTGTGTGCCTGGCCTCTCTCTCTCTCTCTCACTCACGAACGAACGTACCAATGTACACAGATACACACAAACACACACATACACACACACACACACACACACACAGATATGTAAACACACACTTACAAATACACATGCATGCAGACACATACTCGCATACACACACCCTCACAAATACATGTGCACACACACACACACACACACACACACACACAGATAAGGACACACAGGCACACAGACTAATTCAAACACACACATACGCAGTCACACATGTATGCCCACACTCAAACACTCACAGATAGACATACACATACATACATACACATACAAACACTCACAGATAAGGATACGCACGCACACAGACAAATACACACATGTGCACGCTCCCACACACACACACACACACACACACACAGGATACACCAGGGAACGAGCACTGCCTGACGGGCAGATCGCTGTGGGTACACAGTAAAAACTTCATTATGGTGAAACTAATGCGTCCTCAACAGCAAATAGGCCCTCGATCGCTGCAACTCCTCCGGTTACTGTCTGGACCGGGCTGTAAAACACGGCTACCCCTCTTCTCAGTAAACCTCTTCATGGCCGCTGATTAAAACCTTAACACAGATTAAGTCATTTAGCAGACGCTTTTATTCAAATCAACTTGGGTTTCTTTTAGCTTGGGAAAATCAAAAGGGGAAAACAAGACAGAAAACAACACGAGCCCCACTAAGTGAGACTAGTGTCTGTATCCTTCAAGGCTCTCTGCCACGCTTGACGCGATCCTATTTTGAATGGCCCTGGCCGGTTAATAAGGTCGTTTGTCTTGGGTGAAGAGAGAGGATCTATAGCTGTCTGAGTGCGGGGGCCCGGGATAAATGTTGAAAGACTGGAACTGCTCCGGCTAAGAGGAGGAGACTAGGAGGTACAATGCGTCTGTTGCCTTTTTCCATGACCTGACCTGGTTATTTGTGTGATGTTGTTTGTTTGTGTGTTGGTTGATTCAATTGGAATTAGATAAGCATACAATCCTAGAATTAGATATTCTGATTTTGAATTAATGGATGGAATAGATGGATGTTTCTTCTGGCTGTTATACAGTCAGATATACAAGGCTTTTCAGCTGAATTTTGGCTTTGTTAAATCTAGTGAATCCACAAATATAAACACGCAACGACTACAAAGAGGGAAATGGCAGTTCCTAGCTCCTAATGGAAATGTGTATTTACAGTATCAGTCGTCGATTTTCAGACACTTCAGATGGACCTCATTTCTTCTTCAACACCCATTTTATTTTGTGAATAGGTTTGATATTTCTTGGCATTCTTTTTGAGAATCTCCCGCACGCTCCCATTCTATGACTTAGTGTGGAAAATCCATTTAGCTTCTTCTTAGTCTGGCATTAACATCCACAAGCAAAGGAAAGAACCATAACAAAATAATTTCACCTCAAAGAGGGTGGACCTCGAACAAACCAAGCAGAACATCAATGCCTCCTTCCTCTCTAATATTTGATATTTTGATATGAGTGTTGGTATTCTGTTTGCTGTCTTGTGGTCAAAACTCTTCTGCACCAATACCCTATTGGACCCCTATTATCCCACAACTAACCGATAGCATCGCGATTATTATGATCTTTATTATGAAGCACTCTTACTGCCTGTTTGTTCTGTTGGTGGATTTGAATCTGACATGTGTACCAGGTTGGGTATGAACAGCCCTGTCCTCTCTTGTTTTTAGACTTCAATCTCCTACCGACGGATGTGTCCCACCATCTTGGATGGATCACTCGGTAAATGAGCAGGTTTTTGCTTTTTCCTGTTAGTTTTTTTCCCCAGCAAACAGCATAGCAGGAATCAGATTATCATACAGGGATCATGGTCGTCATGGAAACCAAGGAACATGTGTGATGTGAAGGCTTCTCTCTTTCTTTTCGCCAACCCCCCCATCTCTCTCTTTTAGTCTCTCTCTCTCTCTCTCTCTCTCTCAAACACTCTTGGAATTAGTGTGAAAATTTGACTCGCTTAAAATAGAGCCGCAACAAATTGAGCTCTTGCCGATTGGTGTGTAATTAAGGTACTGATGATAATCTATGCATTGTCTAGGAGAAAAACATTGTACAACAGTCTTATATTATATGACCCGATGTCTTATAATACAATTACTGTTAATATTCTAGTATATTATAATATGCTAGAATATTATTATCAACTGGTTTTTAGTGTTAACTAAAAATAGCTTCATCCCAAGTCTTGTGAAACAATGAATTAACTACAGTTGAAAAATGTTTTCGTCTTACGGTGCCTGGAGAGAAAAACTGTCTTTAATTCTCCATTTTTCATTTGTGATTTTCATTCCCATCTCCAAGCACACACATCGAAAAACGATCTTCTTCTACATGCACATTTCATTAGCCAAAACTAGAAGCACACATGCACACACATCACGTGCACACAAATACTGACTGACAGACAGACAGAGAGACAGACACACACACACACACACACACACACACACACACACGGGTATAAATATACAATCAATCAAGCATAATTGGGGGGATAGTTTAGGGGCTTGTGTGTTGGACTCCAAACTCATTTTCTGCGTTGGATCCCTCATGTCTATTCCCCTCCCCCCTACCTGCCCTACAACAACATGTATCTGCATCCACTGTGAGCCGCTTTGGATAACGGCATCTGCTAGCTAAACGACTACATGGTAATGAATGAAGCACGAAGAAAATTGTTTACCAAAAGAAGACCCACAGAACGAAGAACATGCTGCCTTCGCCATGGGAGAGGTAGACATCCACCACCCATCCAAAATGTTTGGTTGTTGTTTATCGGTCTGTGTCTGTGTTATCTGCATGTCCCATCTGTCGCTAACCGGCGAATCTGTGGAAATCATCTGTGGCAATAGGGATTATGACTATAAATATCACGTAATGAATATGAATATTAATGAGCGAGGCTTGTGATGACTGTGGGGTAAAGGAACACAGTCTAATTTGGACAGAGCAGAGGTAGAGTTAGGCAGAGTCTGAGGAACCCTTCATCATTATCATCATCATCATCCAGGATGATGGTGGAGTTGGGAGGGGGGGGTGGAGGAAGACGGAGGTGAGGGGGTGAGTGGAGATGGAATAGGGAGATTGGGGAGGAAGGAGGTAACGGAGGGAGGTGATGGAGGGAGATGGTGAAGGCAGGAGGTGGAGGAAGCATGAGGTAGGAGGAGGTAGATCTAGCAGGAGGTGGGGTTGAGGAGGTGGAGGCAGGAGGCAGGAGGTAGCAGGAGGTGGGGTGGAGGAGATGGAGAAGGCAGGAGGTGGGGTTGAGGAGGTGGAGGCAGGAGGCAGGAGGCAGGAGGTAGCAGGAGGTGGGGTGGAGGAGGTGGAGGCAGGAGGTAGCAGGAGGTTGGGTGGAGAAGGTGGAGGCAGGAGGCACCAGGAGGTGGGGTGGAGGAGATGGAGAAGGCAGGGGGTGGGGTTGAGGAGGTGGCGGCAGGAGGTGGGATGGAGGAGGTGGAGGCAGGAGGATGCAGGAGTTGAGGTGGAGGAGGTGGAGGAGGCAGGTGCCTCCTGCCACCATGCTTATTGCTTTTTTCAGCCCTGCTGGTCTCTCTCTCCGTATCTCTCTTTTTGTCACCCTCACTTCTTCCATGTATCTCTCTCTCTCTCTCTCACTCTCACTCTCCCTCCCTCCCTCCCTCCCAGTATCTCTCTCTCTGCACCCCTTCAAACAACTCTAAGCTTCTTCTTTTACTTCAGACTTTTCAGCCAAAGACTATGTTTTGGTTTTTTTTGTGCCATTTTTCACTGTGGCCCAAAACTTAATTAAACCCGTAATTCTGACAAAATCTCTGAATGCTGCCGGCAATCTTGTTCATTAGCCGCTCAAGCTAAATTGAAATCCGTCTGCGGCAGAAAGATTATCCAGCTCACAGCTTTTACTCGGCTTGGGTCTGGACTGGTAACCGTCCACATGGGAGAAAATAAAACATATTGACCAATCACAACTGCCCCCTCTCCTCTTCTCTGTTGCAGTGCCTCAGACAACAAGAAATAAAAACAACAAAAACTAAAGGGATGGCAGCTGGAGTTCAGGGGGTCACAGGTCCTGCCGGCCTCTGTAACAATGTGCCTGAGGGGAAGAAACCAACCCCCACCTCTCCCTGCCACCCCTGAAAACAACAGCCACACAAACAATATGTCTGTGTGTGTGTGTGCGCACATCTTCGTGTGTGTGTGTGTTACTGTGCCCGGATGCATTTAGCAAATGGAAGATGGGGCTATTGTGGTGGCAGTGAAGCAGGGACGCAAGTCTGATTTAATGCTTTGAGAACACCACAGCAGTTAGGCACTGGTGAAAGACCTAGTTTCATACAGACACACACACACACGTGTGACATGACGCACACTGGCTGGCACACATATACACACACACACACACACGTGACATGACGCACACTGGCACACACAGACACACACACACAACATGACGCACACTCGCACACACACACACACACAACGCTCTGAGGCAACATTTCCTACCTTGTGCCAGTCAAGATTACTGGAGCATGATATGTTGGAGGAGGCACTGATTGATGGAGAGATGGTGTGAGTGCGTTTGTGTTTGTATGTGTGTGTGTGTGGGTGTGTGTTTGTGTGGGTGTGTGGGTGTGTGTGTGCGGCAGTGTGTATGTGTGTGTGTGTGTGTGTGGGGGGGGGGGGAGTTATGGGGAGAAATGTCTGAGAGGATAGGCAAGGGCATCCAGAGAGACAGAGCAAGAGAGAGAGAAAGAGAGAGAGAGAGAGAGAGAGAGAGAGAGAGCGAGACAGAGCGAGAGAGCGAGAGAGAGAGAGACAGAGACAGAGACAGACAGAGAGGTATCTGAAGGGCTTAAATTGCGACTATAATTAAGCAAATACAAATATATAAAAAACGTAGCTACGCAAGCTTAGGTGTCTTTAGGTTTCTCTTTCTAAGTCATCTTGGGTATGTGGACGCCAAACCCCCCCCCCCCCCCCCACCCCTCATGGGGACTGACATTCCATTTTGTTTCCAATTACACATTCATGTAAATATTGACCCCCCCCCCCCACCCCCTCACTTTGTTTCACAATGGGGCATCAGTTGTTGGATTTGTTTTGCGTGTGTTTTCCAATGATTGCATTGCAAAGTAAAAGCCAGGTCGTTTCTAGGGATTTCAATTATTTGCACATCAGTCACACCGCTAAATATGTCACTCATCAGCATGCGGGGAGCACCGGACGCAAATTTCAGAGCGATGCAAAAACAATAAACAAGTGCACCCAGACACTTCCCATGTAAGACTACTAAACGGCGACTTACTGTAGGAATGATACTCAGAAGACCACGCAAAGATGCCCATTAACCTAACAGTCGGTTTGTGTAGCAACAACAAGTTATCGGTGATGCATCGGTAGTATTCAAATCACAGCAGGTGAGAGCGTATTGAGCGTATTGTTGGACACAACCAACAGCATACTGGGTATGGACCCTGAGCGCACTCCACGGCGACAGATGTCCGCGGCCAAACAGTTGATTAGGCAGCAGGCTGTGTTGCCGTTTTCATTACAGGAGTCTGTTGTGTAGATCAATCAATGGCATCGGCACGGCGGTCCGTGTGCTGACATTTAAACCCTTCGTGACTGATATCGGGGGGGGGGGGGGGGGGGGGGACGACGACACTAAACGTCTTTCACAGACAGTATTTACAGTGAAAACGCTGCTGTGGACATATCACGGGGCGACGTGTGTTTGGCCAAAAGGATCCGGGTTTGAGCCTAGACTCCCTGTAGAAATCCTTGGGCATGACTCCCACCTTCTCCTGAATGACATCCATCCCAATTTAGTTTCAGTTGTTTGGAATGGAAAGCTAAATGCTAAACCGCAAAACAGCTCAAAATCAATCTGAAAACTAATTGGTGAAGGCCGACCTCAGGGGCCAGCGGCATGCAGTATCCCACTGTGACGGTTCATCGCACTCCCAGTGCATTGTGGGTATTTGTGCCCTACCTAGGGCTTTATTGCATCATGGGCCATTGAGGGTATCTATACTGACAGTTATGGAACAGACAAAGAAAAGAGGAGCATTAGAGACGGAGACAGAGAGAGACAGGGCGAGCGACCGAGAGAGACAGGGCGAGCGACCGAGAGAGAGAGAGAGAGACAGGGAGAGAGAGGGAGATCGTATTATTCCCTCGCTCAAACAAGACGTGTAATTCTCTGAAAGGTATAACACAGTCTAATCGAATGGAAATGAGGGACGGCGGAAATTGTGGAAGCGTGGTACTGTTTAACACAATACTCAAATAATCTCCCCTTCATTGGATTGATGGACTGGTTCTAATTTTCCCGACCAAATTTGGTTTTTTCGTTTTTATTCGTTTTTTTTTTTGCCCGGAACAATCCAAAAAAAAACACGAGGACAAAAAAGTGAAAAAGTGAATCACGACTGCTCATCAGGTGGGGGAGACGAATGAATAATGCATCAGTGCTCTCTGTCCCTGTTATTGCAATTGCTCTCTTTCTCTCGTCTCTCTTACTATCTTCTTCTCCGTCTACTTCCCTTTTATCCCTCTCTTTTATCTTTTCTCTCTCTCCGTTACCCTCTCACTTTCCTTTGTACACAACCACACAATTATTTCCACTCACATTCGTCTTGCTGCTCGATCCATCTATTCGGTTTTGTACGCAACAAAATATTACTCACAAAGAGAGGAGTACTGATTCATATTTATCTACACATGCATTCGTAGCACATCAACAGTAAGTATGCTTCATCATTTTCTTTGTAAAACCCAAATTATGTCATGATCAGAATACATTATACATCGAATGCATTGCACAGGAACACCTACATGACAAGATAGTTCTCATACGTGTATCAATATCTATAAAATAAAATAATAAAAAAGACCAGATAATTGTATTAACCAAGACTTTGAGTACATTTATGTGAAATTCCTTCACACATAAATGAGAACAGTATGGATTCCATATAACAATATGGAAGACAAATGGTTCTTTTCAAAAGAACATTCTTGAATAGGTTGTGTCTGACGAATTCAAGGATTATAGTTGATCAAAAGGTGAAGTGGTAGCACAGAGATACTGTTATGTCGAGACAGAGAGCCCTATTTATTAAAGGAAAGCCTAAACCATTAAGAAGAGCAGCAGGGACCGACTAAAGCTAAAATACATGGGAATTTACTAACTATACTTCAGCCAAACATGCTAATGGCTCCTTTATTTACACTGCTTCACAAAAATATGAATATGAATTCATTGTAAGAACAATGCATTAGCTACATGCTAATGCATCCGCAAGAGCCCTCTATCCACCACCATGTGTGTGTACGTGTGCACGTGTCCATGTTGGTAGCGTGTGAATGTGCCCTGCTGAGATCTATCGTTAATGGGGTCTGTTTGTCCCTCGCTCTGAGCTGAGGAAGAGGAGGTAGTATCTGATAACCAGGTCTCAAATGGACATCAGCGCTCTCTCTCTCTCTCTCTCTCTCTCTCTCTCTCTCTCTCTCTCTCTCTCTCTCTCTCTCTCTCTCTCTCTCTCTCTCTCTCTCTCTCTCTCTCTCTCTCTCTCTCTCTCTCTCTCTCTCTCTCTCTCTCTCTCTCTCTCTCTCTCTCTCTCTCTCTCTCTCTTCTCTCTCTCCCATTTCTACCACAATCTCCTCTCATTCGGAAGACATCAATACATCAGCGGAGGACGACGTCAGGAGAACATGTCCAATCTAAAGATAGCTGAAAGATACCTTCCCTGTGATTCTTCACAACACCTAAAACCACACGTTGATAGGGGTGGACTAGATGTCTTTGAAAGCACTCTTGGAGACTGGGGAGTGTTTAATAGCGGTGAGAGAGAGAGAGAGCCGGTTGATTGGTGAAGGAAAAGGCTACTGACCGGTATTGTTGTCCATGACCCTTCGTTTAAAAATAACGGTCAGGAAGAAAAATAAAATCCAATACCTGCAAAATGGATTGGACCAAAACGTAGACACGCTGTAGACAATGACTAAAAGGCCAGCTCTTGTGTGTTCGTCGCCTTCCATCGATTAGGTAAAGGTAATTATTAAAGATTGTGATTGATGCTGAATTGTAGAAACGCACTGGGGGGGGGGGGGGGGGGGGGGGGGGGGGGGGTGGACTATAATGTGGGTGGACTATAAAAGGGTTTGTGGTTGTTGATGAGGGAATTCAACAACATCAAATAGCACTACAGGGGGTTCCAGGAGAGAACGAAAGAGCCCTCGTGTTGTGTGTAAGTATGCGAGTCGCACTCACACACAAACACACCTGCGTACATACACACAAGCGCACACACACACACTCAAACATCTGTGCGCACACACACATACACACACAAATGCGCACACACTCACACACAAACACACATATGTGCGCACACACACACAAACACACCTGCGTACATACACACAAGCGCACACACACTCAAACACAGACAAACCTGTGCACACACACACACACACAAATGCACACACACTTACGCACATGTGCGCGCGCACACACACACACAAATGCGCACCCACACTCACACACAAACACATGTGTGCGCACACACACCCACACACAGACACACTACGAAAATAAACTAAAATCTAAGATGTAGAAGAAGAAAATAAGAAATGCATTTACGGGGTAATCCCACTGACTGCCAGGCAACATTCAGTTACATCTGGCTCCGTTTTCAGTTCTTGTATTAATGCATACACCTGGCCACGTGTCAACTGTGCCAATGGGCATTGCACAGAAATAAAGAACGAGGGGATGGGAAAAAAACACAAACAGAGACGAAGAGGCAGAAGAGGCGAAGGTGCGGGGGAGGTGGAGAAGTGGAACAAGTGGCGCTTTAAGGAATAAAGGACAACACACACACACACGCACACAATCTCTCTCTCTCTGATACTTCACGGTTACAGAGGAGAGGCGTGCTTATTTGCCAATGTCACATCTTGTCATTACAGCGGTTGAAGATGTTTTTACAGCCCAACCTGAAGCACTTGATACAGACCGTTTGTAGGTCAAAGGTAAACCACAGCACTGCTCTCAACCCACAAATGTGAAATGGAGAAAAATGAATAATTTCGGTCACATGGTTGGTTTGTCTCATTCTCATTCAAATAGTTCTGCTTTTAGAGTGTAACTGTTGAAGAGCATGGTACAGTTGCTACGCAACGATTAAGGGAAAAAGTATGTCTTTCAAGTGTGCCACTCTTTGATTGTATTCCTGCAGAACACTCCAGTGATGTAATTTCCTGCAGCTGACAGGAAATGGCTTCTAGTCTGTAAAGAGAGCTCCCAGGAGCCATGGGTCCCGGAGAGACGTGGGAGAAAGGAAGGAAGGAAGGAAAGAGATGAGGGAAGGAAGTAAAGGAAGGAAGGAAAGAGATAAGAGAAGGAAGGAAGGAGAGGACCAAAGGAAGGAAGGAAGGAAAGAAAGATGAGGGAAGGAAGCAAGGAGGAAAGGAGAGGAGCAAAGGAAGGAAGGAAGGAGGTAGGGAAAAAATGAAGGATGGAAGGAAGGAGAGGAGAGGAGAAAAGGAAAGAAGGAAGGATGGAGTGAAGGAAGGAGAGAAGGGAATAACAGAGAAGAGGGAAGGAAGAAAGGGTGGAAAAGGAAAGGAAGAAGGCAGATGGAGGAAGGATGGAAGGAAGGAAGGAAGGACGGTAGGAAGGACGGAGGGAGAGGAGGGAAGGAAGGAAGGAAGGAAGGAAGGAAGGATTGAAGCAAGGAGAGGAAGGAAGGAAATAAACAAAATGAATAAAAGAGCAGAGGAAGAAAGCTCCTCCTCATCACACTCGAAGGAAAAATGTACACACAAACCCTGTCGTACATACACACTACCCCCCCCATACACACACACACACACAACCTCCACCCACCCCACACACACAACCCCCCCCACACACACACACAACCTCCAACCCCCCACACACACACACATACACAACCTCCACCCCCCCCCCCCCCCCACACACACACACAACCTCCACCCCCCCCCCACACACACACACACACAACCTCCACCCCCCCACACACACACAATCCCCCCCTGAATTGGTCATTTGGTTGAAACGGTTGCATCGAGGTGGAAAGGTGCAACCGTAGAGAAACCGTTTGGGTCCCACAGAGAAGCACACGCGTGTGTTTCTCTGCGGGACCGTTTGGGTGGAGGCGCAGGTCAGTGATCCAGGCCAGCAGCCCGTGGCTGGGCCCAGCTAAACAGCTGTGCATGTGTGAAGCACAGCCTCTGCACAATCTACACCACCTCTGCACAATGTACACCGCCTCTGCATCAATCTACACCGCCTCTGCACAATCTACACCGCCTTTGCATCAATGACTGCATGGATGTACACACAAACCTTCCTCCTCCCGATCTGGGCCTTATCTGTCTGGACCAGTAACCTGAGCCACAGAGTCACCTGCACGCATGCACACACACACACACACACACACACACACACACACACACACACACACCCCTGCATCCGCATCCACACACATGCCCCTGCATCCAACTCTCTCTATCTTACTCATGCTCACAAAAACAGGTAAAGATAGCTCTTCCACACACACCTTTTCCTAACACACACCTCGTCCTCACACACACACACAAAAACAAGGATGGCCTCAACAAATAAATAAAACATCCCCCCACCCTGACAGCTGAACGAGGGAAGGAAGAAGAGAGAGAGAGAGAGAGAGAGAGGAAGGAAGGGTTAACTGCTATTGGTTGACCGTTGATAACATCAGTCAGTAGTGAAGCAACAGAAGCAGAGACTCTTATTTCTGGACATGATGATAAATGATCAAGTTACATTTTGCTTCCCAGAAAGCCTCATTAAGCACGTTGAACCATAAACTTGAAAAAAAATCCATAACTGATTTAATGAAAGCGCTGATGTAATAAAACAAACTATAGGACACCAACTATTAAAAGAAATGGTGCTTTGAAATTCTGACAATGATTACATCATAATTCGCACGTACATGCATTGAAATCAATAAGCAATTTCGACAATGTCATACATATTGCACATGTATATTGAATGTTTCATCTGATGTTATCAGACCAGAGCTAATTATTTACTGATTATTGATTAAGGGTGCGCGGGAATAGGGCCTGATGCAAATGCATAACAAATTCATCTTGTGCATGTATAATACAAGAGAAACCTCAAATCCCAACAGAAAACATAACATCAGCCTGAAAATGATGGATTATTTGTCCAAGATTTGCCAGCAAATTACGAATACAACTGAAAACATACAAATTAGATAGACATTGACTGCTGGCACCTCAACACAGACTTAGACCAAAAAGAGGAAAGGTGATAAGTTGTGTATTTCTGTATAGACCATGGCATAGACAAAGACTGGGTTAGGGGTTCGATTCCAACTGCCATGTCAACAAACATATGTACCTGAAGCATTCTAAGACACAGGTACGTTGCATGATATTAACCTCTAACGCAAACAACTCCGCCACGCAAAGGTAGCATACCGTGCTCGCAATGCTAACTGGAGCGCTACGGGGTAGGCTAGCTACTCTTCAAGCGGTTCTCTCCCACCCACCCTCCCTCCCTCCCTCTCCTGTCACACGGCTCTCGGTCTGCTGTCCACGAGACGCAGTGCTGAAATGTCCAAACCCTCCCTCGCTGGCTGGGGGCGCTGTCCATGGTGCTGAACGTACCGTTCCACAGGCTGAGGCCAGCTCATTGGCCTCTTTAGTGCCTCTAGGGAGTTTTCTTCTGATACATGTCATTAAGGTGCTGGTTGGGGGCTAGGGCCGTCCCTACAGGTAGAGTGCAGACGTGAGAAGCCCCGAACCTTTCAGCTTAGAGAGACCCCACACCCTGACTGTCACAATGTCCAGTTTGAGGCAGGAGGGGTGGTGTGTGTATGGTTATATTTACCAATGCCCCCCCCCCCCCCCCCCCCCCCCCCCCCACGCCGCCCCGCCTTAGTTCACCTACACCCAACAATCTACCCCTTACTTGGGAGATGTTTCCACCCACACAGCAGTGGAGATGGGGGGCAGAGCAGCAAGTGTGTTAATACCTGAGCTGGATGTGCTATTATTATTACCCCACACCCGAGATGAAGGGTGGATTCGAATTGTTCCCCTACTGAGGGCTGTCTGCGTGTCGTACACAATAGAGTACGAAGCTGCCGTCGATCTCCCTTATCAACAGCACATCCTCGTCTTGAACAAACTGATGGGACCGACCGGCCTCCTGTTTCGAGTCCAGCCGTCACTCCGTCCAGGTGTTTTGATCTTTGCTCTAGAAACGTGGCTTGTGCAGCTCTTCTATTTTGTGCGGTTTGCTTCGACACAGATTGCTTCGACCGCTCTGAGCCTCCCCTGAAAGTCACTTCAGAATAAAAGCGACCGCCAAATGATGTCATGTAAATGTAAATGTGAATCTAATCTCTATTTATGCATGCCTATTCAGTGTATTGTCTCCATTATCTGAGGTGGTGGTGGGGGGATCATAAAAACAGCTGATCACTGCGGTAGAGACACAGAGAGAGAGAGAGAGAGAGAGAGAGAGAGAGAGAGAGAGAGAGAGAGAGAGAGAGAGAGAGAGAGAGAGAGAGAGAGAGAGACAGAGAGAGAGAGAGAGAGAGAGAGAGAGAGAGAGAGAGAGAGAGAGAGAGAGAGAGAGGGAGAGAGAGAGAGAGAGAGAGCCCAGACCTCTTCTCTTCTCTTGTCTGTCCCCCCCCCCCCCCCCTTCCAGTCCCTCTGGAGTGGAGAGAGGCCCAGCCAATCAGAGTCTGGCGTGTTGGACGTGAGTCAGGGGATGAGCTGAACAGTTTCCAGTTGAGTGGAAAGCAAAGACAAACCTAATGCTGAATCCAAGGGGAGGAGAGAGTGGGGAGGGAGGGGAGGAGGGGAGGGGAGGGAGGGGAGAAAGGGGGAGGTGGTGGTGGCGCAGATCTCTCCGACGCTCACTTCGACACACAAAAAAGACTAGAACGCCTGTTCCGTGTAAATAAGCAAACATTCATTTTTTTGGGGGGGGGGGGGGGGGGGGGGGGGGGGGGGCAGGAAATCAGGGAGAACAATCTCCCCCACATTGTTCCTCCCGTCTTGTTAATCTTACTGTTCTTCACCCACAGTTCGTTCTTCCCCCCCCCCCCCCCCCCCCCCCCACCCCCCCCCCCCCCCCCCCCCCCCCCCCCCCCCCCCCCCCCCCCCCCACCACCTTTCCAGTCCACCCTGTGACATCTCAAGGTTGTGTGAAGGTCAACTGGCACCCATTAAATATGGCTTAGAGCAGCGCAAACCAGAGCTGCACACACGCACACGCACACACGCGCGCACACACACACACCAGCCCTCCCTAAACATCCGCTAGATAAACAGGCAGGAACGCCCACAACAAAAAGCACGAGGTGTGAATGGCCGGGGAGAGCGGCGGTGACACTGACGCTCATCAGCTATTGATTCAATGGGAGCGCTCACAGCTGGACACACACTGGTGTACACACACACACACACACACACACACACGAGCGCACGTGGCTCACCGAAGCGGGCAAGGGTGACAGAGGCCACACAGAGCATACAGCAAACACAATAGCTGTTGAAACATGCGCCCCAAAAAGGGGGCCCAGTGTGGCACATCTCCACAGCCGCACCACCTAAACAGGGCGGCGTTCTCGGTCAGCGCGCGGCCCTCAACGAGCGAGTGCTAATCAAACACACACTAGCTCAGTGGGCGACAATGTGTGTGGCGCGCGCGCACACACGGGAGACGGACAACCTGGGAGTGTGACAAGCCGACGAGCATTGTGTCCGCAGGGAAATGACACTGCAAAAGTGGGAATGCAGTGTTTCTCTTCTGCGATGGCGGACCGGTGGAGGAGGACTACAATGGCGGGGCGAGGACTGGGTTGGGCTTTGAAGCGCGCTCCGAGTGAGGAATAAAAGAACGAGGAGTAGAGTGGGGGTGGTAAGGATGGGGGGGGGGGGGGGGGGGGGGGGTAGGAATGAGATTGAAATTCTAGTTGAATTGGCCGGGCATTTGACAAGGAGCCAGGGAGCAATGTGTTGGCTTTCATGGCTTACTCCGCGGCAAACAATGGAAAACAGGAGAAGAAAGAAAGACAGAAAGAGACGTTTGGGATGGTGGGTGGGTGGGTGGGGGGGGGGGGGGGGGGGGGGGGGGGGGGGGGGGGGTGGGGGGGGGGGAGCGTTTGAAGCTCCACAAATGGCAGAGAAAAACCTCTTTTCATGTTTCTAAATGACCCACAAAGGGACGAAAAACAGTAAGGTGAGGAAGAAAGGGTGAATGGAAGGGTTTCATAACAACAGAGAGAGAGAGAGAGAGAGAGAGAGAGAGAGAGAGAGAGAGAGAGAGAGAGAGAGAGAGAGCGGGAGGTGAGCTATTTTATGGTGCTTACTGAGGCCTTTGTTCAGCTGGAGAGGAGCTTGTTCGATGAACAGCAAGCTATGCTGGGATTGAAAGAGGCCAGGGAAGTGGCCGTTTATTACTCCTGGAACTGTGATAATGGAGGTGTAGAGCCAAGGCGTTAAAACGGACAATAACACATAATGGGGGGAGGAAAGAAACTAGAAAGGAGGTACGTAAAAAGGACCAACAGAAAGACCATCTGATCAGACCACTGATACAGATCGCTGCGAGGCGAGGGGATTTAGCGAGTCTGATGTATTTTTCCCATAATGCCGTTGGGCTCCTGTGGGTCCAGGCCCGCGGCACTCACACCGCCCACCCCCCCCCCCCCCCCCCCCCTTCGCTTGTCAATGTCACGGCAACGCTCTCTTACTGTAACCTTCCCACGTGCACCAGGAGTCAAGTTGTCACACCACACATACGTGCACACCCCCCCACACACACACACACCACACACAAACAAGCGAATAAGGGCAGAGAGTGCAGGTTCATGCACTGATGAACACACAAACACAACGACCCCTTCCCTTCACACACACATACGCCTAAAACACACACACACACACACACACACAAATATGGCCCATAAATGCCAACTGTAATAACATTTAGCTCGGCTTTCGGAGAGGCTGCGGAGAGTAAGTCACGAACGTAAGTGATTCAGAGCGTAGCGCGACACACTCACACACAGGGATCGTCCCTTCCCATTTGCTCTTACTCTCCTGTGAGGCTAACGATACAAATCGTGAGCTCAAAGGGGCACAAAGGAGTTATCACACAACCAAGCAGCATAAACAAAAGAAAAAGCAAAGAAAAAGAGATACCACGATTCATGTGACAAGAGTGGGAGGAGAGGGGCATTTTGAGTTCCCTCAAAATGTTCAATCGATTGAATTTGCTCCCTTTTTATTCAAAGTTTTCGCTCCTCTCCGTCTCATTCTTTATTCCCTGTGACGGGCGACATGTGACATTGCTCTGAAATCTGTCTTGCGAGACGGACCGCGAAGAAGCGGGAAAATAAAGGGGGAAAAAATGGATTCCGCTGTCTCCAGGTTCTCCGTCACCAGAGCCCACTTCCCCGATCACAGTCACGAAAACGCTTTCTGACAAGCATGCACGCACACCAACACGCACACCAGCCAGCACACACACACACACACACACACACACACACGCATGTAAACACTCTCACACACGCACACAAACTCACACACACAATACACAATACATAATACAAACAACCTCGACCTATGGCTGTGACTGTACACACAGCGAATGAAACAAAACCACAGAACACTTTCAGAACCACTTCTGAAACACCAAACTCCCCCCGCCCCCCTCCCATCTCTCTTTGTACAGTAAACCCCTCCTGCTTTCCATAGTGCCCCCGTTCATTTATTTTTCACATTAATTCGCTTATTTTCCACTTACCTGGCAACACGCAGTCTTTCCTGGGTCCCTCCCGCAAAGGTTCTGACAAGTTAGAGAGAGAGACAGAGAGAGGGAGAGAGAGAGAGAAGCAATTTAGACTGACTTCCCGAGCGCTGTCTCTTGCGCGATTCAGCGCGCTGTGCGAACACCCAGTTTAACGGCTCCAGTGAGTAGCACACAGCTCTGCTCCTATCCCTCCTCTACCTCGCGCTCTCCCTCCCTCTCGCTCGCTCGCTCTCTTTCTCTCTCTCTCTCCATCCATCTTCCCGCCCACCTCCTCCAGCCCCTCCCCTTGCTCTCTCTCTCACTGACACTATGACTCTCGCATACGATCTCTCTCTCTCTCTCTCTCTCTCTCTCGGGGGGGGGGGGGGGTCTGTCAGACATGCATGCGTGCACCATCACTCTCCAGTTCTCCCACTCCTGCCTTCTGCTCCACGAGAAAACACAGGCACACACACACACACACACACACACACACTCTGCGTTCTCTCCCGTGGCTAGACGGAGATTTCTACAGCATCATCATTGTCATTAAGATGAAGGCCACTGTTTTAGAAATCCCAAAGTTGGTTGGATAGTACACTGACTGATGAACGAAAGGTCTGTGTACTCTTAAGCCAGCTATTTTAATGGTTCTGCCGCTGCACAGCCAATCTGTGAGACACACACAAACACACCTTCTACATCTCTCTCTGAAGAGGAGGAGGTAATGGTGGTGAGACGCTGAATAAGTACATGCTTCTGAGTACATGCCTCTCTCTCTCTCTCTCTCTCTCTCTCTCTCTCTCTCTCTCTCTCTCTCTCTCTCTCTCTCTCTCTCTCTCTCTCTCTCTCTCTCTCTCTCTCTCTCTCTCTCTCTCTCTCTCTCTCTCTCTCTCTCTCTCTCTCTCTCTCTCTCTCTCTCTCTCTCTCTCTCTCTCTCTCTCTCTCTCGTGCTAACGGTAGCACTATGCTAATGACCTGCAGCCAGGTGCTGCCCTGCATGCATCCTGGCCACCAGGTAAAAACCAGCCAATCAATCAACACATCAGTCAATGAAACCCTCAAGTGTGTGTGTGTGTGTGGGGGGGGGGGGGGGGGGGGGTGTACACAGGTTGTCATCCAGAAGGGCCTAGGTCTTTTCACTCAACATTTAAAAGAAAAGAATAAACACTTGAAATAACCGTGTTAGTGGTTTATTACGTTTTTTTTCGAGCTCTATTGTGTCATGTATATGTACATCGGTCCACCTTATGTTTCTACCACACACACATACGCATGCACACAAGCAAGCATGCACAAACACACACACAAACACACCCACACACACGCATGCATATTGAAAAGGGTTTCAGACTAAATGTATGAACAGATGTTGACCAATCATGCTTGTCTGCCACTGCGTCTGTGTTTTCAAGGTGTGTGTGTGTGTATGTGTGTTTGTGTGCATGTCTGTTTGCATGCACTTTAAACATCCCAATGAGGAAATACAAGTCCATATGTTGAGAACAAAAAAAAACAGGAATCATATGCTTACTGATGTTGTTGACATGCCATGCACATGCAGACACATACACGCACAGGCTAATATCCACATACACACACACACACACACACACACACACACACACACACACACACACGTGCATACAGCTAGGGCAGAGGCAAAGTCAAACAGAGCACATGAGTTAATGATTACCAACACACACACACACACACACACACACACACACACACACACACACAGCTAACCTGCTCCTCTGTGCACATTGTGTGTGAGTGTGTGAGTGTGTGTGTGCGTTGTCATGCCCCAGAGGACCCCTCACAGGTTAGACTTAATGAGAGGAGGAAGGAGAATAGGTGGTTTCGATGTTTTCAGTCTCCCAGCATCCACAGTGTAACCTTGAGCAGTATGCTGCCAGCCCTACCTGCTCCTTAAAAACTCATCTGGATTCACTGGAAGTCCATGTGGATACAGTTATCAGCTAAATTAATAGAGAGTAAATACTAAATATTGGGCATGCAGATATCATTGGCTGGAGGTGTGTGTGTGTGTGTGTGTGTGTGTGTGTGTGTTTGTGTGTGTGTGTATGAGTGTGGATGGGTTGATATGTGTGGGGGGGGGTGTGTGTGTGTGTGTGGGTGTGTGTGTGTGTGTGGGTGGGTGTGGTTTGTGTGTGTGTGTGTGTATGAGTGTGGGTGGGTTGATATGTGTGGGTGTGTGTGGGTGAGTGTGGTTTGTGTGTGTGTGTGGATGTATGTGGATGGGTGGGTGTGTGTGTATGGGTGGGTGTGGTTAGTGTGGGTTTGTGTGTGTGTGGATGTGTGTTTGGGTGTGTGCCTGTGGATGTGCTTTTGGCTGTGGGTGTGTGTGGATTGGTGGGTGTGCATGTGGATGTGTTTGTGTGTTTTTGGGTGTGTGTATGCGTGTGTGTAACGGACACAGTCCGTGTTCGATTCCCACTTGTGGTGGCAGTCCTCGATTTCTGCCCTAATTGGGAGTTTCCTAGACAAGTAGCACGTCACGCCTCTCTGTTCCCCCGGGGGAGGGGGGCGTGTAACCGTTGCCATGGCGACCGTAATCAGCCCCTCATCAGTGGATTTAGCCGAAGGAAGAGGAGGAGGTAATGGTGGTGAGACGCTGAATAAGTACATGCTTCTGAGTCTCTCTCTCTCTCTCTCTCTTACTGTAATTCTCTCTCTCTCTGTCTCTCTCTCTCTCTCTCTCTCTCTCTCTCTCTCTCTCTCTCTCTCTCTCTCTCTCTCTCTCTCTCTCTCTCTCTCTCTCTCTCTCTCTCTCTCTCTCTCTCTCTCTCTCTCTCTCTCTCTCTCTCTCTCTCTCTCTCTCTCTCTCTCTCTCTCTCTAAAGTAGTCCATCGAGTCTATCTGTGTGTATCCTTTTATTCCAATTATAGCATGAATAACAATGTGGAAATATATGTCCAATATTACTTCATACTGGCATGGATCTTATAATTGAATACACTATAACAAGTTTATAAATGGTGACAGCTAGTCTTGCATTCACAATTGTACGCATTTGATTAGATTGACGTTTTTACAAAACACCACTTTGGAGACAGAATTACAATACAGCAAACACAACCTACAGTACGTTAGGCCTGAATTTACAAAATAAATGTTTAATTCATGAAACTTTGTAAAACATGGTTATTGAGAATAAATTATCAATGTGGTTTACAACAGGCAACAGTTTAGATATGAAGTCGAAAAAAATTTAACAAGAGAGAACTACGAGTAGAACTGAAAAAAAGGTTCCTCGCAGCAACAGCCAGGAAACAGGAAATGACCTGGTCAAACTACAGAGAGAGGGAGAGAGGGAGAGTGGAACGCGAGGTCGACGGGGGATGGAGGGAAATAAAAGAGAAATAAAGCAGGGGCCCGAAATGTCAGCAGCGTTTCAATCTTTTTTGGCTCAGAAAACCTGACCGTTTGATCCGGAAACGTGACCAAGAAGCGACACCGTGGCCCGTGCCAGAAGGCAGAGACTTCTCTTCAAAACGACCGCTGCCGTCGCACGTCTGAAACACTCACCTGAAGAGGGTATTCCCGCAGACACATCATAATAATCGGAGTGATTTCACGTACTTTCAACAGCGCTAGCCCGAGTCTAAAGATGATATTCATTGTGTTCTTGGCTTTCCCAAACGGTTCATCAGATCGAGGATGCGCTGCAGCACTCCTGCCTCCAAGCTGCTCAGCAGGAGTCGTCACCCAAAGAGAGAGAGACGGAGGAGACAAGCGCCTTTTTAAAAAAAAAATTATGGAGGAGCCTGGATTCAATCATGCCGTTACATTTCCTGTATTCCCTCACTCGCTCTTTCCTGGCCTCTTGCCCGCCTGATTCCCTAGCTCTCGTCCCTCTGACGGCAGAAGGGCCGGGTGAGGGGGGAGGGAGAGGGGGAGAGAGACAGAGACAAAGACACACACAGATAGAGAGAGAGAGAGAGAGAGAGAGAGAGAGAGAGACAGAGACAGAGACAGAGACAGAGACAGAGAGACAGAGAGAGAGGTCTCCTTTCAGCCCAACGCAGGTGCCCCGTTTCACTGAGGCCCCCATGAAAAGCTCAGAGCCCTGCTGCATGCTGGAGCCCACTCATACAGGATGGAAGCCAGTTGTGCACATACGGACTGTGCACACAAACCCACACACACACACACACAAACACACACATTTGTGTGAATGCACGCGCGCAACACAAATGCACATGCACAGTAGACACAATAAAGTTATGAAAGCGCAAACACACACCGCGCGCATGCCATCACACACGTACGCACACTTGTGCTAGGTGCGCTACATACACTCGAGCTAAAGGTCAGTATCAGCCGCCAGCATCAGAAACGGCCCACAGATGTTCTGCTGGTCTATTGGTTGATAAGACACAAGAGGCAGTGAGTGGGGCTAGTTCTACTGCTCTCCATGCTGGCAACGCTCATTGGTTTTGTAAATGCAGATGATTCGAATTCAATCTAATCCTAGACATCGCTAGATAGACAGGGTGAAGGGGAGCGTAGTGGCTACGAGAGGGTTGGACTCCGAGCCCAAAGGAAATGGGTTCGATCCCCAACGCCCGCAGTCAACCTGCAGGCCATCCTTGAGCAAGATACCCAACCCCTGCCTGCTTCTTGACATGTATCCCAATTCACTGTAACTTGCATGGGATAAAAGCGTCTACTGACTTAAAAGTACAATAGACTAGGCTTTGCAAAACAACCCATAGTCTTGTCTTTCACGCATAAATCTAACACAAGGGCGGTGTGTGTGTGTGTGTGTGTGCGCAGCGTGCACGTAGCCCTCTTCACCGCAAGAAGCCTACGCTTCCACCTCTTGTCCCTGGAGTACAGCAGCAGTCGCCGTGCCTGGCGGTTAGCTGGCCTTGGTCAGGCAGGAGGTCACTTCCTGCCTGAGCCTGCGGCGCTAATGACCACATCCTCATGGAGAGAATAACCTGTTCTCCCCTCTCTTCGTCCCAGGTTCGCGCACCTACGGTGTTTTCTCACCCAAATCCGCATGTTGCCGACTGCAACTCGAATCGCCTTTTGTAAACAGACGAAAAATGGCACCCCCCCCCTCCCCCCCCCGCCACCACCGCCAATTGAGGCTTTTCTTCAAAAGATGACCCGAAAGTCATGAAATGAGTATCGTTTATGCCTATTAGGCTATTATATAGTCATTTGAGATGGCATAGCAAGTTGAGGCCGTAGCTTGCGCGTTGCTGCATTGTGTGTGCTGCCGAAAACGACTATTTCTTTGTTGTACAAATTTTGTTTTACATGAACGAGATTTGCGGATTTTATTTAGGTAGGCAAAACGTTTTTGAACAGATAACACAGACCGCCTAAATGTAATAACGGGAAAATAAAGAGGCATTTGCATGTGACCATAAATAAAGAATACAATAGGCGTAGTCCTAGGCTAAAACAAAACACCTTAGTGTTATGTAAATGAGAGTACAATGTGCATGTAATGTAAATATGAAAGTCTATCCAACAAATAAAAAGATAATCTGAAATAATCATGTAAGATTATTTGCAAAAATCTGATATGCATGTGTGCAAACACACACACACACACACACACACACACACACACACACACACACACACAAGGCTGGCCTTCTTTGCGACGTCCCCAGCAGAACCACCCTGCAGTGAGGTGTGTGTTCAGGGGTGCCGGGCCAGGCGTAGCCCAGAGCTCCAGGGCTGGCTCTGTACTGTGCGGCGCTGCACTCAGAGCTCCAGGGCTGGCTCTGCACTGTGTGGCGCTGCACTCAGAGCTCCAGGGCTGGCTCTGCACTGTGCGGCGCTGCACTCAGAGCTCCAGGGCTGGCTCTGTACTGTGTGGCGCTGCACTCAGAGCTCCAGGGCTGGCTCTGCACTGTGCGGCGCTGCACTCAGAGCTCCAGGGCTGGCTCTGCACTGTGCGGCGCTGCACTCAGAGCTCCAGGGCTGGCTCTGCACTGTGCGGCGCTGCACTCAGAGCTCCAGGGCTGGCTCTGTACTGTGCGGCGCTGCACTCAGAGCTCCAGGCCTGGCTCTGCACTGTGTGGCGCTGCACTCAGAGCTCCAGGGCTGGTTCTGCACTGTGCAGCGCTGCACTCAGAGCTCCAGGGCTGGCTCTGCACTGTGCAGCGCTGCACCCAGAGCTCCAGGGCTGGCTCTGTACTGTGCGGCGCTGCACTCAGAGCTCCAGGGCTGGCTCTGCACTGTGCGGCGCTGCACTCAGAGCTCCAGGGCTGGCTCTGCACTGTGTGGCGCTGCACTCAGAGCTCCAGGGCTGGCTCTGTACTGTGCGGCGCTGCACTCAGAGCTCCAGGGCTGGCTCTGCACTGTGCGGCGCTGCACTCAGAGCTCCAGGGCTGGCTCTGTACTGTGTGGCGCTGCACTCAGAGCTCCAGGGCTGGCTCTGCACTGTGTAGCACCCAGACGGGAGGATTAGAGTGGGTTTAGATGGCGGTAATCACCCTTGCCCTACGGAGGGTCGGGTAATTAAATTACGCTGGCCGTGTCGAGATGAGCCACTGCCCGTCCACAGCGATTCGACTCGCTCCAAGGTCACTGCGGTGTACGTTCAGTTCCATGGGGCCTGCGCTAAGGTAAGTGGAAGGTTTCGCCATTCGTTGACGGAAAATGCTGGGTTTTCCTTCGTCTTTGCACGAAACCCGTTCGCCTGCGTACACAGTACAGAGGAATACACACACGATTCTAAACTACAGCAGTTGCGACTAACTATTTGGTAGTTGAGCTTTCGTCCAAAGTCACAGAGTGAATTTTGTTTTTAGCTCCATGTCATCAAGGAGTAGGTAGGTGTTTGGGCACATTGGGCATAGAACCCAGAACCTTTCTGTGCTGAACACCCTAAACCAATTGGATAAAGTCAGGCCCTTGCAATGGTGGTATGTTATGAGCACCTTCCCTCTCTGCAACGATTACACAAACTATGAAACGGAGATGAGGGAATGGATTTCTGCATCTGTCACACAGCGAAGAATTTTTTTTATCTTGTGTGAAAATGTTTCAGCACACTAATGCAAATGTCTTCCTTAGGGATTTGTTGACACACACAACGGTTGTTAAGGTAGAAGATGAGTGAGAATAGAGATAGAGCGAGAGCGAGAGAGAGCGAGAGAGCAAGAGACCAACGCAGACAGAAGGGGAGAAAGAGGGGAGGAAGGTGCAGAGAGAGAGAGAGAGAGAGAGAGAGAGAGAGAGAGAGAGAGGGAGGGAGTCTAAGTGGAGACAGAGATTGAGAGAGAGAGAGAGAGAGAGATGTGTGGGTGGGAGGAAAAGTAGCTCTCAGAGAGAGAGAGCTCTGTCACGATCTACCACTGAGCAAATCTGTCTCATTCACACACAGGCACACAAACACACGCACAAACCTAACCCGCACCAAACCAACACTTATGCACACATGTTTTTTGTAGATCTCTGCCCACATTTTTGCAATCGCACAGTCCCCTATAGACGCACATGTCTGTATGTATATTGATTGACCATGTTGTACAGAAGCCATGTTCAACATATACCTCCTATTGATCCTCTGCAATAGCCATTAACCTCCATAACGGGTCAATTAACACACACACACACACACGCACACACGAACAAAGACCCACAAACACACTAATACACACACACACACACACACACGAGTAGTATATATGAGACAGACACAAAGTCATTGACCTGATATGTATAATAATATGACTATGTTTTAGGATCTACTCACAGTAGATCAGCGGCATGTTGGCAGTTTGGATCTCTGTTCCGTTCAAAAACCACGAGTCTTATAAAGACCTGTCGTCCTGCTCTCGTCTACACAGCATGTCATTGCGTAACGCCTCCCTATCTATAACCCTTGTTCATTGGTTCTAAAACAGTCATTTGATTTCAATGTATGTAGATAACAAGACCCTATGTTTGAAAGTCCCTCTTTTTTAGCCTATTTAGCATATTTTCTTTATTTTTCTTTTCTTTTTTCTTTTTTTACACGTCATAAACCATCCAGGGGGGGTGAGGATGAGAGACACCCCACCCCACCTTTTTAACCCCCGTGTAGCATCAATAGCATGCTGTAAAACTATATCACAAACAATCTCACACACATACACCTACACGCACACACACACACACACACACACACACACACACAAACACACACACACACACACAGTTCACCCTGACCCTAACCCCCGCCACCCTTGGCATCTCAGACCCACAGGCATCTCAGGCCTTCCTCGCCTCATGCTCTTTGAAGAAAGAGTATGTTTCACCCTAGCTCCTGACACCCATGGCACCTCAGACCAACCGGCACCTCAGACCCCCAACACACACACACACACACACAAAGTTCACCCTGACCCTAACCATCTGGCATCTGGCATCTCAGGCCTTCCTCGCCTCATGTCCCTTTGAAGAAAAGCAAATGTTTCACCCTAACCCCCTCCACCCATGGAGCCTCAGACCCCCATCGGCGCCTCAGACCCACCGGAGCCTCAGACCCCCACCGGCGCCTCAGACCCACCGGAGCCTCAGACCCCCACCGGCGCCTCAGACCCACCGGAGCCTCAGACCCCCACCGGCGCCTCAGACCCACCGGAGCCTCAGACCCCCACCGGAGCCTCAGACCCCCACCGGCGCCTCAGACCCACCGGAGCCTCAGACCCACCGGAGCCTCAGACCCCCACCGGAGCCTCAGACCCACCGGAGCCTCAGACCCCCACCGGCGCCTCAGACCCACCGGAGCCTCAGACCCACCGGAGCCTCAGACCCACCGGAGCCTCAGACCCCCACCGGCGCCTCAGACCCACCGGAGCCTCAGACCCACCGGAGCCTCAGACCCACCGGAGCCTCAGACCCCCACCGGCGCCTCAGACCCACCGGAGCCTCAGACCCCCACCGGCGCCTCAGACCCCCACCGGCGCCTCAGACCCACCAGAGCCTCAGACCCCCACCGGAGCCTCAGACCCCCACCGGCGCCTCAGACCCCCACCGGAGCCTCAGACCCACCGGAGCCTCAGACCCCCACCGGCGCCTCAGACCCACCGGAGCCTCAGACCCCCACCGGCGCCTCAGACCCACCGGAGCCTCAGACCCCCACCGGCGCCTCAGACCCACCGGAGCCTCAGACTCACCGGAGCCTCAGACCCACCGGAGCCTCAGACCCACCGGAGCCTCAGACCCACTTCCGACATCACAGGCACTTCCGGCCCTCCTGCTTTTTTGAACAAAGCGGATGTTTACTTTATTGAGCAGGAATACACTTCCGTTTGGTAAGCCTGGTCGTTTGGTCAGCCCTGGTCAGACAGGATGTGGATCCACGTCCGGTTGTGTCTAAGTGTTACTTCCGCTTTATCTGACAGGAAGTGTTTTTTTTCTTCTTTTGGGTCTAAAGGGGGTCTCATATATACTATATATGAGACCCCCTGGAGCTATATCTGGAAGGTGGAGGGAGGTGAGGTGCTGGAGGTCGTGGGCGATGTCAGAGGGGGTGGTTGTGGTGGAGAAGACGGTGACAGTGGTGGATGTAATGGCGAAGGTGTAGAGGCTGGTGAAGGAGATTGAGATGGTGAACAGTGGGGGGGGGGGGGGGGGGGGGGGGGAGGTATCACGTTACGGCGTCGTTATCCCTTGACCGCAGCCCCCCTCCCCGTCCAACACTGAACAGATGGTGCCGAGAAACAGCCCCTCCACCCTTTACTACTAGCACCAGGGGGGAGATGCTATCAAACACAGGCCAGTTAGGGCACAGTCTCGCGGAGCCATAATTACAACACAAGATTCATATCAGGTGGAGGAGGACGGGGGTGGGGGGGGGGGGGTGGGGGGTAGGTGGAGAGAGAACAGAGGAAAGGCAGGGTGACGGAGGGAACCACCGATCCAACGAGAAAATTATAGTGAGAAAGAGGGAGAGGAAGAGAGAGAGAGAGAGAGAGAGCGAGAGAGTGTGTGATTAAGTGAGGCACAAATAGAGAGGAAGAGAGACACAGAGAGAGCGAGAGAGAGCGAGAGAGAGAGAGAGAGAGAGAGAGAGAGAGAGAAAGAAAGAAAGAAAGAAAGAAAGAAAGAAAGAAAGAGAGAGAAGAAAAGACAGAGAGAAAGACAGAGAAAGACAGAGAGGCAGGGTGTCACGAGGAAGAAAAATACCCCCATCTTGAGGAGAATCCCCCCCCTCCCTCCGTCCATCCCTCCCTCTTACCCCCTGCCATTCTGTTACAGCTCCTCTTTAAAAAGTCACCTTGAAGAATGTCCTTCACAGCCGTCCGTCACGAGTCTTACTGCCCGTCTTATGCTGCCTGCCAAGCAGTGGTGCCTGCCTTGCTCACCCCTCCCTCACCCTCTGGGGTGAGATAAACAATAATAAAACTGAGGAGGGGGGGTCAGGTGTTTAAATTAAAGGCCTGAATGCCGTTTATAGGAGAGAGGAGTATCACGAGGGAAGGAAATGAGAGGGAACAGGTTTAAGGGGCTTTAGTCTTTACTGCACTGAAGTGAGCGTAAAGTCCACAAGATTAGCATTATTTTGATGACTGGGTGATGATAATTGTCAGTTATTCAATAACCAAATCAGTTATTTAAAATGGAAATACTGTTATGATTGCTAATGAATTCATTTAACAGCATTGGTTAATGGTAGTTTTCTTTTTTTTCTTAATGATTGTAATAATGCCCGTTTTTTCTTGGCTACCTGCCAGACAAAGAAAGGCTCATTTGCATCCCTAGTTGCTCCGGGAACGTGAGCGACATTTGTGATTATTGTTGTGACGTTTCACAGACTCAATGAATAATTGATTAATTGAGAGAAAGAATAATCAATAGATTAACCGACAATGAAATGAACCGTTAGCATGCGCCGGACAGGCTCCAAATGAGGACCAATGAAAGTGCAGGTTAGCCTCTCTCTCTCTCTCTCTCTCTCTCTCTCTCTCTCTCTCTCTCTCTCTCTCTCTCTCTCTCTCTCTCTCTCTCTCTCTCTCTCTCTCTCTCTCTCTCTCTCTCTCTCTCTCTCTCTCTCTCTCTCTCTCTCTCTCTCTCTCTCTCTCTCTCTCTCTCTCTCTCACTTACTCCCCCGGACTCATTCAGTTTAACCTCGTCTTCCCTTATTGGCAGGTAGGGGATTGCATTGTTTTTGCAAAAGGGAAGAGTCATCCTCAGTTCCCTGGGGGGGGGGGGGGGGGTCGGGGGATGGGGGGTCGGGGGCAGTAGAGACACACTAGTACCTCAAACCTTCACGCCCCTCTCTTTCTTTCTACTCTCTCTGTCTCAATCTCTCTTTCTTTCTACTCTCTCTCTCTTTCTACTCTGTCTACATCTTTCTTTTTCCATCCTCTCTTTGTCTCCATCTCTCTCTTTCTACTCTCATTCTTTTTCACTCAACCCCACTCTCTTTTTTGCCACAATCTCCTTCTCTCTCTTTTCCCCTCGCCCCATCTCTCTCTCTCTCTCTCTCTCTCTCTCTCTCTCTCTCTCTCTCTCTCTCTCTCTCTCTCTCTCTCCCTCTCTCTCCCTCTCTCTCCCTCTCTCTCTCTCTCTCTCTCTCCCTCTCTCTCTCTCTCATATCGTCAGTCTCTCTGTGAATGGCGCTCTGCCACTTTCGATATGTCACGGCAATAAGGATGAAGAATTGCCCCCCCCCTTCCCCCTGGTCTACGGGTCCCCAGTTTGTTGGCCCTCACTTTGACGTGCATTAAGGGCCCCGGGCAGCTGCCTCTATACTCGGTCCCCACAAAATGGGGATTTAACAAGGCCAGAATCACTCAGGATTCTGGGTATAGCACGTGAACCCTCCCTGAACCAGCGTGTTGAGGCACGTACGCTAATTCATGAAAAGACTGCAAATGCTGGAAGGCAGGTTCTATTGAACTGATAAAAGGCCGCCAAAACCGGCTCTACGTCACAGTTATAGCTGCCTGTCAACGGGTTTTATCTTTTCACTGACGTTTCTTCTGTTCAAGCCGTGATTTTGCCACGCTTTTCATCTTGTCTGAAAATCCCTACTCCCCCGTTTTCAAAAATAATTCCAAACATCTGCAGACGTATGAGAGAGACAGAGAGAGGAAAAAGAGAGAAAATATACTACAATATAAATAAAAAAACATAAGTACTTTCGTTGCAAATTTGCATTCATGAAATAAATGTAATTCATGTCATTATTAGGTGATATGAATGTAAGACATATTGCAAACCCTTCCATCACGATACACGCTCCTAGGCCAGATTCATGTAAAGACTGGCTTTCCACCAAGCACACGATCTGTCTTGCTTCATGTCCCACTAATAAGTATGCACGATAAACAAATTAATATACTTATACTATATTAATCATAAAAGTATTATTCAAAGTGAAAGCCCATGGTAGCCAGAGCTGCATGCTAATCTTGTTTACATTGTGGCAGGCCTGTCCGGGGTCATGACAGATAGCGCTAGCTTTACTACTTCTAACCCTGGCTACGTTGAAAACCGTTTTCCGCGCAGTGTACGACATAAGAGCACAATGTGTGTGACACACACCCTCGAAATGCCTTCAAAAAGATAATGAAGTTAGCATTTGAGAAGCCAAAGCCAAGCCAACTGAAAATTCTACTGAGTATATATATATATATATATATATATATAAACACACACACACACACACACACACACTACAACAAAGACGGATGGCATTTAAGAAGAGAAACAGGGATTCAAAAAAAGATCCTTTACAAAGAGGGCTAAACAGACTAACCTTTTACTTAATGGTGCCGGCCGAAACGGTTCTTCAAAAGCTCACTCCACTTGCTGTCACTCCTGGAACCTGGAAGAGATAAAAACGTCAACTTCTTCAAAAGAAAAATGCGGCTTACTAATGCAAAGAAAATGAGGCAACGGTTGCCACCTGTGCTTTGAGGCGTCAAGGCTATTGAGTGTGACAGCCATTGTTTGCTCCGGTAAAATAAATTGAAATGTCAGACAATCCTCCTCGCCGC
This sequence comes from Lota lota, assembly GCA_026745465.1. Taxonomy (NCBI): domain Eukaryota; kingdom Metazoa; phylum Chordata; class Actinopteri; order Gadiformes; family Lotidae; genus Lota; species Lota lota. Next base: position 428,807 of record JACYXH010000007.1, on the reverse strand, counting down.
TACAATCGTACCAAGATGGGAGTTTTCCCAAATAATGAAAACAGCCCCAACGAGACAAAAGGTGACCTAATGTTGACATCTACCGCTAGCCATGCTAGGCAGCGGTTTGCTAGCATAGCGTACCAGACCCTTTGTTCTGCAGTCTTTAGCAGAGCAGTGGGCTGAAGCATGTGTAGATTTAGTGGCAATTTCCTGTAAAAGGCGGAAAAAAATGAAGACTAAAAATCTGTTCCAGTTTTAAGATTTTATTCGTTAGGGAAAGAATCTCAGTCTGTATTTTTTTTATGTAGAAATAACTAGCAGGAAGGATGAATGCAAACGACCAAAAGAACAGGCATGACTAAGCTAACGTTACAGGTTCTGTTGACCTTTCCATGGCTTCAGTGCCCTGAAGCGTATGTGTGCTACTGATGCTGTCCAGAGATCCAAATAAACACAAGAAAAGGACAGAATTAAGACAAACAAAAGCTTATCAAAGTCATTTTTGAATGGATCATTTATAGTGTTGTTCTGTGTCAACATTAAGACTAAAAGTAAACGAAAAAGGAATTAGTTTTTTTCAGTTAAAATGAATTACAGAAGCCAATAGGCTTTGTGTTTCCCGTATTTGTTTGCCCGTTTGTTTAGCAAGCTAATGCACAATATTGAACTTTTCATGAACTTTAAACCAAGAAGACACCACAGGGTTTTGTTAAACCCACCTAACATTGCCACCAATGAAACCACATGGGAAAATCACTGCTGCCTATGCTTTTCTTCTCTTAAGCTCGACAATTACACAATAACAGTGTAGCTTGGTATAGCTCAAGATATAAATAAAGCTATGTGTTAGCTAGCTGAGACACACCGCACTTCATTCTGAGGTGAAAATATTGCACGCAGTGTCATCAGTACGATACGGTTCTATTAATAATACTACTTTGTCATCTATTCTATAGCTCAAGCTATTTCACTTTACCATGCAATTCAAACAATAACTTTATTAATTGTATTTCGTTTTATTTCTCAGTTATTTGGCAGGTGATTTAGAAAAGTATTCAGCAGCCAGAACACATACTGCATATCAGTACTCAATCACAACCAAAAAACGAAATGAATAACTCAACAAGACTTGAGGTTGTGTGGTACCTATTCGCACACGTGCACAAGCACCCACGCAACATTTTGTTCTTTTCGCACACACAGCTTTCCCTGACAGATGTGTGAATATCCAGAAATAATGGCGCGTACGTGCGCTGTTCCGCACATCTCACCCCGCAAACCCCCCCCCCCCCTTGAATCTCCAGCTGTTCTCACATGTAAATCGCATACCGAGCGCCACAGTCTGTGGTGACAAGTCCAATCACACTGGCTAATTCAGCCCGTGTGACGCACCCCCCCATTCATCATGCACTGCTAAATATGCAGCCATGGCAAATAGCAATGGTTGGAGGACAATGGCTGTGTCATTGGGCTCCCAATTGGTGGGAACTGAGCGTTTTGTGTGGCTTGTGCGACTTTGTTCAATGTCTTGGATCGGCGCTGGGTGTCTTTGTGGCACCTCAGAGAATGAGAGTTCCTGTTTCCCACTGTTTCCTGTTGTCACATTTGAAAGCAAGAATACCCCACATGCACACATACAGAACAAATAACCGAATAACAACCACTGTACTTGAAGTTGAACAGAAGCCATTCAAAAGTTTGGTCAGACTCTCCACCACTTTGGTCTCTCTCTCTCTCTCTCTCTCTCTCTCTCTCTCTCTCTCTCTCTCTCTCTCTCTCTCTCTCTCTCTCTCTCTCTCTCTCTCTCTCTCTCTCTCTCTCTCTCTCTCTCTCTCTCTCTCTCTCTCTCTCTCTCTCTCTCTCTCTCTCTCTCTCTCTCTCTCTCTCTCTCTCTCTCTCTCTCTCTCTCTCTCTCTCTGTACAGGTGGATCACAGCCAGAGACATAACCCTGCTGCTCTGCTGGCCCCTGTGACGACTATGGCCCCCGACCGCTGCTTCTAACTGCTGCAGCTGTGGGGCCTCCGCAATCATGCCCCAACCCCAAGATTTGTACCTTTTTACCCCTGTTTGGTCTTTGACGGTACAAGGACGAATCGACTTTCCAACCCCTCCCGCACACACCCTTTTCCCTGGACTCGATGCCGTTACATCCATCGCCTGTGGCAAGTCCCGACATGCAATTTCCTATGGGGGAGTGTTCGGATGTGTACGGGGGGGGGTGGGGGGGGGGGGGGGGGGGGGGGATGGAGGTCGCGGGGGGCTTAGTTGGAGGGGCGGGGTTAAAAAAGCTTTAGCTATGTGTGTGTGTGGAGGCCAGGGGGTGCCGGGAGCGGGGCCCCTGAGGGCCGCTGTTCACCGCCAGTTCAGTTCAACAGCGGAAACTGATAAGCGGTTCATAATAAGGAAGAACGCGAGTTGTGCCATACAGCGGAGAGCACTCCTTGCTGAATTGATAATCACACATATACCACGCCACAAATTTGAGTCAAATAATAACTGAGCAGCGACAGAAATGTTGAGTTGCGAGAGAGAAGTCACTGAACAATGCTGTTAATTGGTGTTATTTATATTCAAAAGCTCATAAACATAACTTCCTCGTTAGCTCAATATTTCCGTATGGTTGACAACTTGCGACCATCTTAACTTTTGAGCCAACAGTATGATATCATATACAGGCTTTTTAGCAGACACTTATTCAAAGCGACGAATAGTTCATTAGTATCACACACAGGCAGGGGTTAGGGATGTTACTCAAGTATCCCAACAGATAGCCACTGCGGACAGTGGGGTTGGATACCCAGAACATTTCAGCCCCTGGGTCATCACACAGAACATGCAAAAGGATCACAAACCGGGTCCGGCGACCGGGTTCAAACGACACGACCCAATCAAATCCCAAAGGACCAACCGCATCATGACGCAAGACTGTTTAGCTTGTTGCCTTTGCATCGGCCATGCTGCCTCTACCCCAGAATAGGATTAGTGATGGAAATATGCCCCCCCCCCGCTGAGACAATGTGAGCTATATGTGAATGGAGCACCGTAACGCTAGCCATCTGCTCCAGGGACGTTCCCCTCAACTGATAGGCCATCAAGAGATACTGCTCTAGCCTTATGGTGTCTGGTGCAGTGATATGTCTATGGATGTGATATGTGACATTCATGTTTGTAGTTATGTTTTGACTTTTTAATGGTGTTTTTTTTTTTTACTGCCTTCGTTTTTATCGTCACTTTGTTTTGTTTTTATGCGTTTTAATTACAGTTTTACTTTCAATCCCCACACCTCACATATATGTTGTTTATGTTTATAGTCAGGCTTTTCACTTTTTATGCTCACATTTGGTCAGATTGTTACAACTTCAAAAGTCATTTAAAGTTATTTTTTTTCCATCTTCTTTCTGTGTTTTATTGCCCTTCATCGTCCTTTGGAACTCCGGAAGGTGCTTTATAAATATTAATATTGTGATCAATATTAAAGACGCTATAGTGCTTCGGCAGGCTTCCAATTGCAAAAGATTGTTCCAAGATTTTTAAGCCGAGGGCTGGGTGGTCACCGAATGCAAACAAATGGATCAGTGATCCACCAAAACGATGGAAATCTCCATTGACTTGTATTCCTTCATAGCTTCAGAAAACACAGACAGTGAACAACACATATCCCTGCACCAAAGCTGATTCCATTAGACTCCATACCCTCCCTTGGTCTGCCCTTAGCGAGACAGAAGACAGCCCTTCCCCTTCTCTTGCGTGAGCACATCAAGGTATTTTCTGGTGAGACTGGGTAATGATGGGTAATGCTGTCTGGTGCCTGGGGTCAGAGCCAGCACACAACTTGGTTTACCATAATCAAGTTCTACTCTGCTCTGTCCCCGGGCTCAAAGAAAGTACTCAATAAATATATGACAACGTACACAAATGACAACGCACTGAATACAAATTTGAAAAACAAAAACGTATACCAACCCACCCACACACAGATATAGACACACATTCAGAATATTCTTGATTCAATCAAGATTTTCACAGATCTATATATATATAACAGAGATTATATAACATAATCAGGTTGTGGTCTTCTGTATATCTATATAGAGATCTCTCTCTCTCTCTCTATAGTAAACCACAACCTGATTGTTTATAAATTGTATAGAAACTACAGTGCATGCAACACAACTGGGTGTGCGATGGCCAAACCATCGCACAGCACTCTCTGTGCACATCAATAATGCCTTTTCATCTTCTTGTTTCTCACACACACACACACACATACACACACACGACCAGCACGGTGGCGGGGAAGAGGTGGATGATCATCGGGTGGAGGGAGATGTTCACACGTTCTGCCCACTGCCTATTCTCATCACAGCTGGTTTCTGTGTCTGGACCACAGTCCCACCCTTTTTATTTTCCCCCCCACCATCAAGAAAATAGCTTTCTCCTTGTGTCTACACACATTGCGCATGTACCCAAACTCTTTGTGTATATTTACCCCCCCCCCCCCCCACCCCCCTGTCGTTTCTAAATTCTGCTCTTGCCCAGTTTGTGTCCACTAATTTCTTAACGTTTTGCACTATATTCCCAGTTATCCTCAAAGAGTCCAAAACAAGATGGCAGTCTATGAATGGAGGAAGACCGCACATATTTTCATCCATCTTTTGAATCAAATAGAATGCACATGATGCTGTGAACGAAATACAAATAATGAAAAATAAAGTTGACTTTTGCTTTCCGGTAGGGCTGTCACCAGCTGCAAGTTGATTCATTGATTTTTGATGAGTCTATGAAATGTCATAAATAACTACAAATGCTCATCACAAGTTGCCAGAAGCGATCTCTTAAATGAGCTTGCTTTGTCTGGCAAGAAGCCAAGAAATTGTCATTTGATCATCTAAATTGGAGAAAAGATTACATATTTGCAATATGGAAGATATGAGGAACAAATATTTGTAAATATGCTATATTTACCAAACCAACAAAATTGAGCTGCGTTAAATTGGTGCAACCAAAATGTTGTTTGTGACACCAACTGAAATAAATGGAATCAAAAGAGCACAATATAAAAAGGTTTTAAGCCCTGACCTGGTAAAGAGACAAGACTTAGTTTCTGCTTTACAGCTAGCTAGCTACTGGCTGGCATATCCAGCTGTGACACATTAGCAATCAACTCCTTCTGCTTCTGTTAGCATCCTGGGAGTGTAATCACGAACCCAGGGGAGCACTTTAAATGCTAAACTCATACAGCATCCCCTCACTTATCACAACCTTCTTCTCTAGTCAGTGGTTGGTTAACAGTAGGCATCAATGGTGTAGTTTGATATTTAGCATAGGCTATTTTTAGGTTGTTCTTTTATGTTGAATATTGATACCAAAACATAAACTAGGAATATTATAGTCTAGCGGCTAGGTGGCTCAACCCGCTAATGAGCTAACCACGTAGCCAATGTGCCTTGTAGCGACCCAGGCTAAATTCTGACTAGTGGTGCTATGCTACACGTCATTCCATCTCTCTTTCAACCCACTTTCCTGTTGTTTTCATGGTCTTATCAAAACAAAACACATTTACAAAAATGAATAATAATTGAATAAGGTTAAATAAAACAAACATCTATAAACTTCCCCATGAACCCCGGAATGAAATTGCATTAAAAAGCACATCTTCACAGTTTTACCTTCTGCGTGTACTTCTCATAGCGCTTGGGCTGAACCTGTGGCCCGAGTCCATTCTCCATCTCACCCCCACCCCTATCCTACAGCTTCTCCATCTCACCCCCACCCCTATCCTACAGCTTCTCCATCTCACCCCCACCCCTATCCTACAGCTTCTCCATCTCACCCCCACCCCTATCCTGCAGCTTCTCCATCTCACCCCCACCCCTATCCTACAGCTTCTCCATCTCACCCCCACCCCTATCCTACAGCTTCTCCATCTCACCCCCACCCCTATCCTACAGCTTCTCCATCTCACCCCCACCCCTATCCTACAGCTTCTCCATCTCACCCCCACCCCTATCCTACAGCTTCTCCATCTCACCCCCACCCCTATCCTACAGCTTCTCCATCTCACCCCCACCCCTATCCTACAGCTTCTCCATCTCACCCCCACCCCTATCCTACAGCTTCTCCATCTCACCCCCACCCCTATCCTGCAGCTTCTCCATCTCACCCCCACCCCTATCCTACAGCTTCTCCATCTCACCCCCACCCCTATCCTACAGCTTCTCCATCTCACCCCCACCCCTATCCTGCAGCTTCTCCATCTCACCCCCACCCCTATCCTGCAGCTTCTCCATCTCACCCCCACCCCTATCCTACAGCTTCTCCATCTCACCCCCACCCCTATCCTACAGCTTCTCCATCTCACCCCTCGTCTGAAGACCGAGACGAAGGGGAGGACAGGACAGGAGAGGAGGACGGACATGACATGGCATCTCCAGGGACGGAGCATTATCCCCCCCCCCCTGGCCCCTGTGTGCCGGCCCTCTGATCAAACAAGATTACCTTGATGATGGAGAGCGCGGGGCGGTCACGTTTGCTCTCCGTCTCAAGGTTGTTTCGGCGGTGACACTTCCAAACAGCCGACGGCGAGAAGTGAAACGGTTGGAAGGCGCTGAGGTCGCGGCAATCAACCGGCCCACCCACTTCCCAAAAGTATCGGAGAGAAAGTGTGGGCTGTTGATCCCTGATAGCTGCTTGATAGCTGCAGGCAAAGGGCGCGTTCCAATAGGGGCGGTTGTACTGGTGTTCGCCATCACTTCAGCAGCGAAAGGCGTTGCCAGTTTGACTCATAGGTCCTTTCATAGCGCTGTTCCGATTGATCCTTTTTAAATACCTGGACAAACAGTACAGATCCAGAGGACTCGTGATGACGTGTTCATTCTTTGTGTTTACATTGCATTGACGGATCACAAATACTTTTTTATACTTAGCACCTGCCTTGCAACGCAGCGGTTGTTAAAAGATTTAGCATTTGAGTTGTCTAGTAGTCTAGTGTCAGCTGTCAGCCGAAAGGTTCTGAGTTTGAACCCCGATGGCATCAGTATACCAGTAGTCTGTGAATCTTATGAACAAGTGTCTTCGGATAAAAAAGTCTGCTAAATTACTAGTAAATAATAATAATATAATAATTGTTTACTTCGTGTATGGTTGCAGACGCTTGCATTCTGTTAAATCTAAATTGTATGTTTGCATTTCTTTTGTTATTGCCTTCGTCCTAGACTGGACTAAGTTAAGACTGGTGTTGGGATCGTTGTCAAAGTTCACATGCATCCTATAGAGTGTTGGTGTGTTTTGCAGAGTGTATGTTTAAGAGAAAGAGAAAGAGAGAGAGAGAGAGAGAGAGAGAGAGAGAGAGAGAGAGAGAGAGAAAGAGAAAGAGAAAGAGAAAGAGAAAGAGAAAGAAAAGGAGAAAGAGAAAGAGAGAGAGAGAAAGAGAAAGAGAAAGAGAAAGAGAAAGAGAAAGAGAAAGAGAGAGAGAGAGAGAGTTTTATGGTCTACGGCTAAAGTTTGTTCATGTCTATCTCGTTGTCCGGTGAATAACAACAGCTAATCCATGCACGGCAGTGCTCTGGGTAAACCCTGGGGCACAGCAATTGGTATTCATGCTAGTCGCTGTCCTAGCGTCCCCTGTTCCCTGTGACACAACAGGACCTGGAAATATGGACAAAACGTGTCATCAGGCCATGTTCATGCATTTGAGGCATGTCTAGAAAAAAACGACAACTCTGTTGTTCCTTCCCATTTACATAAAAGTATTAAATCAGGGGGCGCATTTCCTCCAGATTCCCTATAACCTTTTTTTCTTCCTGAACTTTGACTCCCAGGCGAATGGTTCTGGGTTCAAACCCAATGTCTGCAGTCTGCGTGTGGGCATCCATGAGCAAAAGATGCCGTTACCTGCTCACTAATGGAATACATCTAAAATAATTCACTGCAAGTTGCTTTAGAGACAGTGTCTGCTAAACAGTAATAGTAAACAGTACAACAGCTAATCTAATTGTGGCCTAGATATTATAGATTGCCAGCAGTGGACGTTAAGTCTGGTAGCCTAGCCAGAGGAGGAATGACATGTGTGCATGTTTAGAAGGGCAGAAAAAAAAAATTAGGCCAGGAATCTGTCTCCATGGTGACAACAGGAATGGATCCACCAATGGCACCTGTGCAATTCCCAGTGCGTATGTGTGGCCCAAGCTCTAACCTTTGTTCCCGGTCACCAATGAGTAGATTGATTGTGAACCTTTTCAGCACTCCTGTGGTGGTGTTACTTTTAGACCACATGTACGCAGAGTGGGCCCCCTGCACTTACGCTTGAGAAAACTGTATTGTAGCAATGCTTTCCCTGAATGACTTGTGGTCAAATACCCAGTTAGTTTGTAATCACTTCACAGTCCTTGACAAACGCACAAAGCCTTCATCTGTAGCACAGTCGAAGCATAATACGATAATCCACAAAGATTCAATTTGTAAATTGAAAGGAAGTGAATAACAAAGACCGAAACAATGACTTCAGTTAATCCTCTACAATACAGCACCCAAGGAAATGTGTAGATAGAGCAGAGCATCGTTGCTGAGGTAATTCTACCAAAAACTGAGGCAAGGCACAAGAGAAAACAACCTGCAAATGCCAAGGTTTTAAAAACAGATCCACTTTGGTTAACTTCAAGGGACTGTATTTGTTAACACCACTGATCATTTGTTCCTACAACATAGCAGACATATATGGGGGAAGGATATTGTAGTGGAAACTGTAATTGTCATTAATCAAAAAACCCAAACTGTATACCTGCTCATTGATGACATGACCACTCTCTTTGGATAATCTTCTGCTAAATAAGTAAATATCTAAATAATGCTCACATTATAATATTATATAACCATGGTAACAGTATCAAAATGTGAAATAGACACACACAACTTAAAAATGGAGGACAGTCAATTATGTATTAAAACTTAATGTATTTTCCATTGCATCTACCTTGAGTTCCTCACAAATAATAATGGCTCACAAACACACCTGTGAAAAGCATGCTTATGAGGACTTTGACTGAGGTTTTGGGTCCCCACGAGACCAGGACAGCTTTGCATCGACAGCAACTCAGCCTTGTATAGCGTGGAACAGATGTCTGTTCCTTTTCTCACAATTGAGCAGCTCAATGGGGGGAGAAAGGGAAGGGAAAAAATATTCCAGAAAGTCAAATACGGGGTCCATTCCGGTGATGAGACAGGTGGTCACCAAGACAGAATTTGGCCGAACATGGTAGTGAAAAGCTGTTACCCTGCAGTGACAAATGCATGGGCAGTATCCTTGGGTCTGTATGCCACACTAGCTTAACGCACGTGACAGGCCAATGTGACACATTTCCCCTTGCATTTCAATCAAAACTGTCAGCAGGACCTGCATTGTGGAACACACCGGTGCCTCTTAGGTAGTGAACATCAGACAAGGCTATATCTAACCCAGGAGAAGCACAAGGTTTGAGCCAATGCTGTAATGAAAATTGCTTCCACTTATCGCAACATCACTATGTCTCAACTTCGGTTTTTACTACTGTTATTTGTCAGCCCATTTGGCACCTATTCCAATCCCTGGAAGGAAGGATTTCACTTTTCTGTTCCTTCTCAAGGATTCAGTCCTCTGAGGCTTTGGGAGTTTTTTGTTGCCCTTTAGAGGGCTTAGAGTTAGGGGATGTTGTGTGATGCGAGAACAGAGCAGTGATTAAGGGCTATACAAATTGACTTGACTTCCCGGTACGCATTGCAGGCAGAAGATTTGCTCTGTGGAACAGAGAATCGTTTGCCGTTTTCACTAAACGGTCCTATATGCTGTTTTGTAACTTTGGTGTCTTCTGATCGCCCTCCCTCTACCGATCAATTCGATTATTGATCAGACACTTGAGTCACACTTACAAGTCAATGTCTGTTGGAGCCCTTCCCCTTTCAGTGCACCCATGTGTGTGTCCATCAGTGTGTTCATAGAAGGGTCAAAGGTTAATGAACAAAACACCTTGTTCTAGACTAGACGCAGGCAGCTTGGGTCAATGATTTGCTTAATGATCCAATTATGCGCGTTTGCTGATTGACCACTTGTTTCGCTCTTGGTGAGCAATACACTGGATGTTTCTCCTCCTCCCACTGTCTCTCTCAAACACCAGATGTGATCGTGTGAAGATGACTTGATGATTGAGGACAGAGGGGAGATCTTATGGAAAGCTGTCCAATGTATTCCACCCTGCCTGTCGTTACAATCCGCTCTCACTCTCAGCGGTCGCCAGATGATGAAGATGTTTAGAAAAGCCTTCTGAAACAAGATGAAAATAGACCACTACGTATCAATGGAATACAATCAACTCAAAAACAGACAAAACACTATAATGACTTTAAGTAGGTACACCAGTCTTTTTTCAGTTTTTAACCACTTTACTTGCACAACACTCACTTCCTCTTGAGAGCAAAAAAGAAAAGAAAATCCTGATGTCTTCAGAAAATAACAATCTTGTAAGGCGTTCCAGTTACCTAGCAACTTGACGGCAAACCTTTGGTGACGCCGTGACGAGGGCGAAGTTAAACATCAAACAAAGAGACGGTGGCAAAGCTTCCTTTTACCTCAGTTAAAAGGAACAAGCTGAAGCAACCGTCGTGAAGCACAAGATAAACTGTCTGTTCCAAGGGTGCACACAGGATCTTGTCTTGGATGCAGACACAAAAGGAGGGCGCTATATAGTTATCAATTACAATGAGTACTAGCAACAACTTAGTCAAAATCGGTAGGGATACATATACTGCAACTACCACCCCTACCCAAAAATATGTACATTCTTTCTTTACATCCTCAACTTTATCATTTGTGTATCTAAACATTTTTGCTGTTTGTTTGTGTGTGATGTGTGTGTTTCTCTTTCTATCTGTGTGTGTGTGTGTGTGTGTGTGTGTGTGTGTTTCTCTTTCTATCTGTGTGTGTGTGTGTGTTTCTCTTTCTATCTGTGTGTGTGTGTGTGTGTGTGTGTGTGTGTGTGTGTGTGTGTGTGTGTGTGATGTGTGTTTCTCTTTCTATCTCTCTGTGTGCGTGTGTGTGTGTGTGTGTGTGTGTGTGTGTGTGTGTGTGTGTGTGTGTGTGTGTGTGTGAGTGATGAAGTGCCACGGCTGGTGTCTGTGTGCCAGTGTCTAAAAACACCCCAAACAGACGCCGACAATTATACTCCCGTGTGTTCAATGTACGGCCGACCATGTGCGTTTGTGTGAGCACCAAGCCCTGCATTAACCAGGCATCTGGGGGGCCTGGTTCAATGCTGCAGGTGGCCAAGCAAGACAAACGTATCCCCACAACCACCATCACCATCCCCCCCCCGCCCTCCCCCCGAAATTGTCCTCAAATGATTGGCCTTTGGTTGCCATCAGCAGCAAACCAACGTGCCACAGTACAAGCTAACATTGGCTTGTGGCGCCGACTGCTATTGAGATTAATGATCAATACAGACAACAGATAGCAGCAATTCAAATTAATGTTGCTTTACAACGGCAGTTGTGTCATATTTGTGCTGTCCCTTTCAGCTTCATGATTATTTAAGCATTTTATTGGCGAAAGAATCTCAACAAACGATCGCGTTCAACATAAACTGACCTTAAGACCCATGTTTACATTTTTAAATGCATTTATTTAACTGCATACTATCTTAATTACTTAGAAATGGCAACCATATTTTCAGTTTTGGCAACCAAAAGGCGATGCCTGATTGCCAGCCTTGCAACCACTTTTAAAAGTAATTGTTGAGCCCTTTGAATATAAAAAATGTATTTGCTCTTGTACAGTGATTTTTACAAAAGTGTGTTAAGACATATTGCTCAATACACAAGCAAGTAATTCGTATTTCTTAACATATCAATAAAAAGAATTCAATTTAATCGTGCGTTTGTCTCATTTGCCTCATCATTCAACCTCTCTCTCTCTCTCTCTCTCTCTGTCTATCTCTTTTCATTTTTATGTATTAAACCACACACGGCTACAAACCAAAGTAAAAACATAAAGCTAGCCATGTGTGTGGGTACAGTGGCGCATTAGCACCTATGTAATGACACACTAGCCGCGCGGAGGATGTGTGTGTTAATGTCACGCGAGTGCACTCTGCGTGTGCGCCGGCGGTGACATTAATATCACGTAAAGTGTGCTTAAAACCACTCTGGCACATCAGCCAAGACAAAGTATTTAAGAAGAGCTAATTATGGTGTCTTGTGTGTAGGAGGGGAAGATATTGAGGTGGCGGTGGAAACGCATGGCTAATAGAGCAAGAAATATATACATACATACACACACACATATATACATACACACATATACATACATACACAAACATACATATATACATACAGTACATTTATATATATATATATATATATATATATAAATAAATAATACAGACAGAGAGGGTTCTGGGGATCAGCTGTCTCGCAGCAGATGTTGTTCATGAGTTCAAATGCTATGGTCTGTTTTGGCTATCCTTTTTGTCCAGAACACGTTAGTTGTGGCAAGTCAAATTACCTTATTTGCTGCTTATTGCTTCTGAAATTGAATTACGTGTTTGTAATAAATGAAAAGTAACAAATAGATACACAATAATTGTTAGTTGCTACCAAACATTTTGTCAAATAATACTTTTTTGGATTTAGCTTCTTACAGTGAATATTAGACACGTGACATTCATGAACAGGTACGGTTTAGGCTTCTGGCCTTAGGTCAGAGAGTTAAGCTTTGTTCACTGGGCTTCAATAGCAGAATCCTCCGGCAGGGCACACCCAGACCACTACAGTATCATGCCGCCTACTACTAGCCAGAATGAAACACTGCGAGCTGCGTATCTTATCACTACCTCTCACCGTGCATTATATGATGCACAGTGAGAGACGAGAGATGAGAGAACCACTCATGTAGGAGAAATAACAAGCCTCCTTAACCTTAAAAACCTCCCGTCAGCGCTTCGAAAAAGCACAGGGGACACATCAAGCTCTGAATGTGATTACGTCCGCCGACTGAGGAGAAGGAGCACGCCTGTGGGAATGTTGTTGCCGTGAGGTATTTATTTAAAGCATCCGTTCTATGCCTGCTTCTGAATGTGGAGGACATGAGACAGCGAGAAGAGAAGTGGTCTGAATGACGCGTCACGGCCAAAACGCTGGATAATTATCGCAGAAACTGTCACATTTCACACATTTCTCCGGATGAAAGTTCTTGGGAGGAATGATGTACTAGTCACGGCAGGGGCACACCAAACACATCCAATCTCTTTTTCCCTCAGACAGAAAAATATAAAAAGGTAACACAAATGGGTACAGAGGCCTGTTTCCCGAGAAGACTTTCTGTTGTAATGACGGAGTCAAATATTTGAACAAGCAAAGTAAAGTGTGGATATTAATAGCCTGGTGGTGGCCAGCTGAAACGACTCCAATGGTTTTCTCCATTGGAAAACCATGTGAGGGGAAAGGTGGTTGCCTGGAGAAGACGAATACCTTTGATGCGATGGTGAGCCCTCCACTTTCTAATGCCGTACAAAAGTCAAGAGGTTTTGCTGGTTGAACTGGAAACCGGCAATTCTTTGTGGCTTTTTATGCCATTGTTGTCGGGACCCAGGTAAAGCATACATGTTATGCATTTATTGTTTTCACTAATGAAACACCTCTACATACCAGGCCCTTTATAAACCATATGAAACCCTCCATTGAGACACCATGGACAGGTCACTGTTTGGACATGTACTCTTTTTCCTATTTACTGTTTAGTCATTGTTATTCATGAGTAGGGATAAGGCTTTTTGCTCTGGGAGGCCTAGAGGTGGACTGTGGACTTTGGAGGTTTGAACCGAGAACTTTTTGTCTTGGAGTGGAAGTCAGTGGCTATTTCTCAAGCCATAGCATAATCCCTCAACAACACAAATAAAACGAACCACCCCCACGCCTAAGATAGATATACCTCCACTACACACACCCTGAGGTTTCGGAGACCAGGGATTTAACCTGCTGTATTTTCCTTTTGAATTGTCACACTCACACACACACACACACACAGACACACACAAAGTTAAAGTACCAAGGCTTCACTATCTCCCCCCCAGTGTGTAGTTGTTTCTCAGTCCATCTTTCTACACTGCTAATATTGTTGTGGTGCCATGGGCATGCGTGACTCACCCGTGGTCGATCGCAGAACCGTCTTGACAAATGAAATAGTTTTGAACGTCTCCCCAAGGATCCCATGAGCAGAAATACATACATCCGCTCGCTCCACCCTGCTAAAGCAATGCTTACCGTCACTTATTTGTGGTTCAACAGTCTAATGGTTGTGGTCTTGTCTCGCTGAACAGGTAGAGCACGACATTAGGGGTTCGGGGTTCGAATCCCATTCTCACTTTGGCCCCCTATGCTAAGAATGTATGCAATCACAGTATCGTTAATTGTAGTATGGGCAGGATAGTCTAGGTTCTGGGTTCTTCCTTCTGACTAACTGCCTACGTTTCTTATATTATATACTTATTTCTTTCATAGTTAGTATTATTGTATTAGTTTTCATTGGTTATCGTTGTTTTCCCCTTGTCATTATTTTAAAGAAAATATGAAAGAAATGGTGACCTGTAAGCCTGGCATTGTGTTTATTGTTTGCTTACACTTTTCACTTTCACTTTTTACACAATAAAAACTATTTTACAAAATTAAAAAAAGGTTCTGGGTTCAAATCCCAATAGCGGTAGCATCCTTGAGCAAGGTGCCAAACCTCGACCTGTCCCCTAATATCATGTACTGTATCTGAAAATACCTCCAATGTTTTGGATGCAAGCATCTGCTAAATGACTCAATAGTAAATAGTAGACTAAGTAGCATCAGGTAAAATAGCTCAACAAATGGGATGCATTTTTATTTTCCTTTCTGAGGCTAGCCCTCCTGTGTGAATGGAATTATTAGCCTGGCCTGCTGCCAGGGAGTGTGGTTAGGATTAAGGACCCCTCCAAGTGGCCTTTCGCTTTTCCTACTTTGTACTCCAAGCCTTTTTCTCTCTCAATAAACAACTGATAATAGACCTTATCGGTTTGTCTCGCTGCTCATATTTCCAATGAATATTTCATCACAACAATCCCCCTAGTCTGCCTCATAATCAAATCATGTAAGCCTTTTCATCAATTATGTATACATAACAGACACCTTAAGATGATTTCCACATACAAGTAAAGTCATTCATTCAAGGCTATTTTCAACCGTTCTTTCAAACTATTGGGCCGTCCTACAAATTGAAACACTCTAAGAAGTAGTCTCCATCTCTCATCTAATACAGATTAACGGGAGTCCATTTGAACCCGGAGGATGATTCATCAAACAACTTGGACGACGTGGGTCTTTCCTTGGTCTTAAAATTCAACTTCAATCTGAGTGTGAGTGAGTGAGTGAGTGAGTGAGTGAGTGAGTGAGGGAGTGAGGGAGTGAGGGTGACTTGTCTGAAGTTGACCAAACATTCTAACATTTTAAAACATTTGCTTGCTCCGCTTTTAGTCAAGACCGGAGAAGGCACACTCAAGTGACCTGTTATCATAAATTGGTGCTCAAGTCTACTACATTTACACAGTGGGGGAAAAGCATTTACTGAAAATACCAACCTCGGTGTGAATCTCAACTCACTTTGTCACTTTTCCGTCTACACATTTACAGCATATCCCATCATGCTAACGTTCAGTAGACAGACGAGCCACTCTAAATGGGATGCCCTTGCATTGCAGGGTCACTTGCACACACAGAAACACAGACACGCTGACACACACAAACCCTATGGGGAGTCTCCATTTAGTCCGTCCTACATGGTGTACCATGTTGGGACCCACCCCACATAGGGCCCAAGACAGCACCTCAGGCACCCCAAGAAAGGGGCTGTCTCTGGGGCACTAGGAGGCAACAGCACCCAACACAACACACCACAAAAGCTGAATGAGTCGCACACGACTCTCTCTCTCTCTCAAGGGAGGAAGGAAAACAGGGTCAGTCTTTTGTACTCACCATAACCCTCCCATCCACCCCCCCCCCATCCCACCATCCCCCCGGCCCACAGTGACCGCAATGTGTCTCAGGGACTTTGGCTCCACAAAAGGGACAGGGCGATCGACACCGCGGTGTCACAACAGAGCATACAGAGAGAGAGAGAGAGAGAGAGAGAGAGAGAGAGAGAGAGAGAGAGAGAGAGAGAGAGAGAGAGAGAGACTAAACCTTCGGGGAGGAATGGCTTCCTTGTGGCCATTTTAAAAAAGAACCTCTTGCAGGGCCATCTTCCCTGATGTGTTGTCTCCTCTCTTCTCTCCTCTTCTAAGCTTGTCCCGAGGGCCAGGTTATTCCTCTGTGTCGGGGGATCATAGAGCGATAGTGACAGAAACATGCTACCCAGACCTGCTGCTGCTTCTACTAAACACATAGAGGAGGAGGTGGAGGAGAAGGAGGAGGAGGAGGAGGAGGAGGAGGAGGAGGAGGAGAGGAGGATGGGGAAGAGGGCGGAGGAGGATGAAGCCTTAAGCGTAGGGCCACAAGACCAGAGAGAAAATAAATAACAAACCCTTTGTCCTGTTAATACTGGAAAAGAAAACTAAACCAGAAAGACATGAAAAAATCAATGTTGTTCTAATATGTGTCCACACTTATTTCCATATTTGTGTCCGTTTTTATTATGTTCAACAGATGCTGTTTGACTGTACTTAAATACTAATAACAATATATTGATGTGCGAATTGTAGCAACCTAAATGTAGACATTTTACTGCATTTACAGTATTTTAGTACAGTAATGTACTGTCAAGATATTTTTATATTCAGATTATATAAGTATATTCTGCATTTATTTATTTTTTGGACTGTGTGAAAAGTCAATTCATGCTAACCTCTGCCACCTTTAAAACCAAGTAAATACTGTCGCCTGAGCAACCCACTGCTGTGGCAAACACCTTAACCGTGTCCCTCAAACTGTATATTTATAAAAACACAGCTGAATTATTTATTTGTAAACATGTCATACATGCTAAGTCAGTTTGAGTGACAGTTGGCTTCTCCGTCAGTCTCTGTGGTTTGATAAATCCATTGGTTTTCACATGTTCTCATGAGTGACAGGGACAATTCCACGCGACAGGCGGACATTTTCGTCTACCTGCTAGCGTTGCTGCTGCGGAAACAAGTTAATTCGGGCCCTTGCTAACCCTCCTCCCCCATCACCAACTGTCTCTCTGATGTCTCCCATTTCAATTCCAAGATCTCACCCACAATGTCAGCCGTGCATATCTTTGCTATGTCCTGAAACCTAATCTGAAGCATCATTATATGATTGGCTTGTAACGTCTTTCCCCCTTTAGTTTTCACGATGAATGCTGCTGGCCACAAAACAAAAAGATATCCACACACACACACACACACACACACACACACACACGCCAACCCGTTTAGTTTGTCATTGAGGCTAATATCAACGACGGGCTCTACAAACTCACGCTGGGATATTAACGCGAGTAAATCTCTGCCTAGTTGGTCTGTCTCTCAATATGAATCTTTTTGTTATTCATTTGTAGCCTTTAATTCTGGGCGTCCAGAGACAGCCCGCACCGTCAGCAAAAGCCACGACGGAGCGCGATTGTTTTGGAGTTCCGATTTATTGGTAGTGTTGGGGGGGGGGGGGGGGGGGGGGGGGGGAGACACACATACAAAATTGCATCTCCTTGGTGTCATCCCGGAGTTATCATAACACCCTGCTTGAATTGATTAAACGAATTCCACAGGAAATGAAAAAAAGGCATCGCTGAGAGAGATTAAATGAGGAGCCCGGAGCCCGGAGCCCGGAGCCCGGAGCCCGGAGCCCGGAGCCCGGAGCCCGGAGCCCGGAGCCCGGAGCCCGGAGCCCGGAGCCCGGAGCCTGGCATGGTCTGGTTTTTGCGGTGAAACTTGCTGGTGTGTGCTAACCTTGAGTGTGGCGGAGTGAGGGCCACCGGTGCATTAAGGCAATGCCGAACCAAGAGACAAGCTGGGAGAACGGGCAGGTTAGTCTCGGGGTTACGGCGGTTGACACCCAGATGGAAGGTTCTGGGTTTGATCCCAAATGTACGCAGTCTACTCTGCAGACAGTGAATATAAGTCGAAATGTCTAAAACTCACAGTAAGTCGCTTTGGATAATGGAAATAACATGACAATGTCTATGCAGGTTTATCAAGCGTGTCTATCAAGCACAGCCCCCTGGGGTGGGGAAGTCGAACAGCAAGCAGGGCTTTAAATCACACTTTAAAACCTGACAGAACGCTCTGACCAAATATTATAGCACATTCAACTACAAATCGTACCTACCATCGTTGAAAAACCAACAGATACACCTGGGTTTTTCTCAATTCATCAGATATTTAGTGTGGTACAGTATAGTGTAGTATATAATTATGGCATTGTATAGTGTACAGTCCACTACAGCACAGCATAGTACAGCCCTGGCCAGATATGATGGGAGCATACGATGGGACTTAATCACATGACGTGAAGCACACCAGACACACAAGCATCTTCACCACCACCACCACCACTGTCATCCTCCTCATCCTCATCCTCATCCCCCCAACACAGAGCGTTCATGGGGGAATAAACAAACTGCAATGTGGGCCAGGGATGTTCTTAGTGCATCAATCACGGCTGACAGCTGGGACGGACGCAAGGAGCGCCATTCATCAGCAGAAGACAGGGCTCTCTTCTCCTTTGCGTCAGAGCTACTGAGTGATCTCTAAAGAAAGGTTAAGTGCAAGTGCCGACCGACCACGAAACCTCCGAAACGACCGTCCTGTTTACACAAGGGCACGACGAGGGCGTCTGCGTCTCTACCAAGATATTTTTCGGCACTAAAGCTAGGCGGTGTGTACCCATTTGGGCTGCGCTTTGCAGTGGATGGTGTTTCAAAATAAAAGCTGAGCGACACAGACGGAAACAACCTGTGCGTGGCCCTCGATGGGAAAGATTGACCATTTAAAAGCAAACTGTCCCCTATGAACAAGCTCAACTAGCCACTCACATCCCATTATTTCTCGATACAGTTTCTATTTATACTTCAAGATAAAAGCAAACAACTAGGCCTACTCACAGTAACAACAATTAGATAGATTATTCATCAACTAAACTTTACAAACTGTCCTTCATGAAATGAAACAAAAAAAGGCTCCAATAGCCACTTCAAAATAAAAGCAGAGAGCTACAAACTAAATAAATCTCTATCTAACCATCAACAATCCAAACGTCACTGCAAACTGTCCTCTTCATGGGTGAATGTGAAAAAGAGCTGAACCAGCCCCTCCCACCTTCTCTTACTCTCTGCGAGGCGCCAGTTGCCCTGATCAGAGCTGACTCCACTCTCATCGAATTAGCACGCGGCCCCCGGGGGGCCTCAGGCTTAGGGGCCCGACCGGGGCCTCTGTGGTGAATATTAGATTGCACGCCTCCAGATCTCATTAAAGGAAGCAACAGGACAATGTCTGCATCTGCGATGAGGCCCAGAGGCCATCGAGGCAATACTGACTCCCGGTCCACTTCCCTGATCTGATTGATACTGTGCTGTACATGCGTCAACTGTCCCAAAAAAACTAACAAGGGGACGAGAGGACCCCCTCCTCGTTCTAAGGCAATTCATTTGATGCCAGGAAGTGATTTTTGGAGAGAAAAGTGGGAATTTGAGAAGCGGGTGTCACACAGAAGAGGGGTGTATTACATTGCTGGTTTGATCCATTACACACATTAGATAGGCAGTGGCTCATGTAGTAGATTAATTAGAGAGACTCGCGAGCTCTTGGAAGAGGATTCGTCTTTTCTTGTGGCTCTGTTTGCTGTGAAACAAAACAGATAACATGGAATTAGATTTGTCCGTGGCTGGAATTAATGTTGTAAATAGCATGGTGGGTCTTTAACCCTGTAAAATCCACGGTTGTAAGCATCAAAACTACTTTTAGTGTTGGCAAAAGAAATGAGATGGTAAAGTACATCTCCATGACACAGCCAAATTCCCTTATCGCCTGAGGGCTGTAGTGGCCTTTGGGGAATTGTGGGAAATGCTGTCAGCGACCTAACCATGGCGAGATACATATATGCATTTGGCAATTGTGACTGGGGGGACCACCAAGTATAACAGGTTATCCCGTCTAGCTTTCAAGTGTTAAATCACAATATGGACGAATTGGCTTTAATTTTGTATTTAATTATAACAAGCCCTAATAGTAGTAAATGGTGGGTTCTGTTTCCTGTCTATCATAATGAACATCCGCTATCTTCAAAAAGTGGATTCCTGTCCAATAAAGTGAACATCTGCTTTGTTCAAAAAGGCAGGAGGGCAGGATGGGCCTGAGGGGCCAAGGGTGGGGGGAGGGTCAGGGCTATGTGTGAAACATTTGCATTCTTCAAGAAGGGCCGAAAGGGTAGTGGGGGTCATGGGTTAGGGTGAACTGTGTGTGAGATTGTTTGTGATCTAGTTTTTTTACACCATGCTAATGATGCTACACTGTGGGATAAAAAAGGGTGTGGGGGTCGCGCATCCTCACCCCCACGTAAAAAAAAAAGAAAAGAAAAAAATGAATACAAAGCGGGGCCTTTCAGACAGTTGGTATTGTTGTCTACATACTTTGAAATCAAACGACTGGTTTAGAACCAATGAACAAGGGTTACAGATAGGAAGGCGTTACGCAAGGACATGCCGTGTAGAAGAGATCAGGCCGACAACTCTTTATAAGACTTGTGGTTTCTGAACGGAACAGAGATCCCAAACTGCCATTGGTCTACTGTGAGTATATCCTAAAACGTAGTCATATTATTATACATATCAGGTCAATGACTTTGTGTAACTGTCTTATATTTGTTTGATAAAGTTGTTCGTTGTTAGGTGACGGAGGCTACGGGCGTTGCTAAGAAGCATCAGGAGGAGCACAGCGCATGTATGTAGCAATCATCTCTGAATATTCTGCTACTCGTTAGTTTTTATTTATGCTTATACAATGTGACTAATCGGTTCCCTGTTATGTGGTAGGTTTGTTTGACACGGTATACGTGAGGAAGAATCAACGATCTGCTGAGGAGTTGACTAACTTTAAAGTCAATGAGGGGGCGTCTACTAGCAGTGGTAAGCTAGCAAACATGTTTTATGTTTAATAAAACCGCTAATTTATGTTATACCCTGTTATAACTATATGTGTTGTTCTATTGTTTTTCTTTTTGTCTTAGCCTCTTTTCATGTAGCTAACCAGCCCATACCCCGGTATGTAAGCGGTAGAAAAACAGGGGCCGCTGTTTTACCAGATACAGCACATCCACCGTTAGCCATCAGAAGCCGGGGATACGGGCAGCTAACAGATTAAACGATCTAACAGATCATTGCTTTAGTTGACAGAAAACCCGTTGGAGCTTGCGAACCCTCGGTTCAAGAAGTGGTACACGAGAAGCCGGTAGACCATCAAGATGATGTCGCATCGTCTGACTGCACAGCATGGTACGCCGTTTTACTGTAAAACTATTCGCTATTCCGTTAGATAACACACTCATATATATATATATTCATCCCTTGTTTCAATCAGATAACGATCACACAGGCCTTGGAGGAACTCTTCTGAGCTCGCAGCCAGAACTGTTGATGGACGAAGAAATCAGACTTGGGGATGCCGATTTTGGAGCAGGCCAGACATCTGCACTTAGAGCTCCCCCTGGCGTCATAAATGCAGATACCCCGGATGGACAGGCTGACCAGGGACCACCGATAACCCTCAACGACCCCTCTGCTGTGCATTCTGTCCAAGAAGCTACACGTCCTCAAGAAAACAGGCCAAATCAATATGATAAGGCATCGGTCCTGGCTAAGCTGGAGGCTTTATATGCTACTGTTTTTAAACAGGGAAAGACGCTGAATGCTTTATGTGCTACTGTTGCTATACAGGGAAAGACGCTGGAGGCTTTATGTGCTACTGTTGCTAAACAGGGAAAGACGCTGAAGGCTTTATGTGCTACTGTTGATTTACAGGCAAAGATGATGCAACATTGTCATATGGAGAGTATGTTTGTGGCTAAAACTGTGCGTGAACATAACAAAGCTATTAAGGGTATTATGGTAATCCTCCGAGGGATGCAAAGAATCATATCAAAAAACAAAATGCTTAAGAGACCCCTGTGAATATGCATCAGGTTGCTACAGCTTCATTTTTTTAATACGTTGCTGTGTTGAATGGCACATGTGGCTTAAAAATATCTGTTGATCTGTTTTTTAATTTTGATACAGCGTTTCTTTTTGTATGGCGTTTTCTTTTTATTAAAGTTTTTATAGTATTATTGTTGTTGGTGGTCTGATGATGGGCATGCTAGGACTGCTGTAAATGACAAGGCATTTATGCAGACTGGTGGTGTTCTCTCCGATAATGGGTCTAGAGATGAGCTACGTACACGGTCATTCCCCTACTTTAATGGTTTTGAGGTTAGACATGCTATAGATCTAAGAAGAAATTTAGAAGAAGTACCCAATTTGATCAGAGAGCGGTTGACAGGTGTAATAACACAGTGCACACAGAGTACTGATAGTTAACGTCTGCGGGGTCCGTCACTGGCCAGTGATGTACAGACTGTACTCACGGTTGGGGACAATTACGATGATTTGTTTTTAGAACAGATAGCCCAGGTCATACAGAGTAATGACACAAGTTTGACCATGGATGGAATGTTTTTTTTTTTATCTTTAGCATCGCACCCACGCGTATTTGGAAAACACGTCGATACATGTCAACAGAAAACGCGCACGATCATTTTCGGCTGCATACTCCGTCATATCCACCAGATCAGCCTGGAACTGTTTATCTATACCACTAACCAATACTCTGTTTCTACGGAAATGTATCGCAGATGGGGTATGCAGAGGATAGGCGTCTTGCTTCAATAACCATTTCTTGATATAGTCTAGAGGAGGTATCTGACCCTTGCTATTTTTAAGGGCCTCTCGTAGTTTATTAATACCCCCATAAGCACCAGGGCCGGCGGGGTCGTATAAAGCTTTAGACAACCGTCTATCCATAGCGTCTAAGATTGATTTGTCTCCATGCGGTATATCTCGGCGCCCAAATCACCACGCCACTGGGAGACATAGGGGCCTTGACTCCATCCTTCAATATCCAGCTCAGGACATACATTCTCACGGAAATGTAGCCAATCACTGGTAGACATACGTAGATCACCATCAGTCTTTTGCTTTTAATACGACATAGCCATCCTTGAATGAAATTACGTACGCAAAGCCTTCATCGCCATAATACATAGTTGAAGCTTCTGTGCGTCGATCTTCTCCGATTTTAGAATTCTTCATTCTCTTGATTGGAGCATTAGGCACGGGCATATCACCCTCCATAGCCCCTTGGTTATATTGTGGTGTATGACCCTTCCATATACCTAGAGATGGCTGCATTACGCTGTCCTGGAGCTCTGCTGTTGTATGCCTTACTAAGCATTTATAAATAGCATTTATAGGCTAAAAATGCCAAAATGTAAAATACCATTGCAGCAGTACCAATACGTAGTAATAAGTAATAAGGCACACTTAAATTAAGCACACACAAAATACTTTTGTGTGAGCCTGCAACATTATCAAGTGTTTATAAAGCATTTTTAACACGTTGCAAATAGTTTATAAATAATCAATTTACGTTTTATAAATGATCTTATAAACCATTTGCTCGTTATCTTATTAACAATTTAGAACTGATTATGAATTGTTTACTAAGGAGTATTAATTTAAGAAACAAATTGCAATGCTTAAAAGTTGCTACCAAAATCTGGATTTCAGCTTATGCAGTGTGGGGTTGTTGTTTATCGGGAAGTGATGTCAGAAGTTCACACTTTTTACCTACTTTATTGGAATGTGTGATCATAGACTGGCTTTATTTGTTTTTTTTACAGATGCAGTACATTATTCCTTTCGAGCAGAGATCCTTGTAAGGGTTTGAAAACACAAGGTGTGCCGCAGCTTCGGCGAATAGGAAAGGTGTCAATAACACCTACACTTGTTTGAGCATGTTCCACCATGGGTTGGTTTGGGTTTGGATGAAAGAATCTGTGGGTGTAAGGATGGATGGTCTGACTTTTTTGGGTGGGGGTAAACAAATCTAAATCCAAAAGTGATTGTCTTCACTTTGTCGCAGTGAATACAATCACTCCCTCATTCCTCTGGCAATATAAAAGTCACAAAGACAAACCTCACTGGGACATTACACAAGAAACCCTCTTTGTTTTGAAAATAATTCAGAAATGGCTAATTACTCACCCCCTGTTAAACCGTCCATTTTTTCAAAGACAGGCATTTTGAAGATAACCAGAGAGGCAAGAACACATTAATACAGAGTAAATGGCTGGGCTCAATTCAATTCAGCACATCAATTCTGGTTCAGATTCCATTGTGGCTCGTAGGATAATGAAATGCTAGCCAGGGGCTTTTGTTTTGTTTTCGGAAAAAGGATGGGCGTCAACAAGAAGTTCGGATTTGGTGATGGGGGGTGCTTAGCCCCCAGGAGAGGGACGTCTTTCAATGTCTCCGTCTCTCGTCCTCATCAAAACAGTTTGATAATCAGACAGGCACAGATGCCGAAATGAAAGAGAACCAGCCCTACGTTTGCTCTATGAAGTTAGCTGCGCAAGACGCCTCTCAATGGACTGAATTGCATGACATTTAGCGTTTTAATGGATGATTTCCCCTCTATCTTTTCAAAGTGTGCAGTAGGAAAAGGTTGGATATGAATGGCCATAATGGCGTGATCTGACAGGACAAAATGTAGGTGGTTGCTAATTTCTGAGTGGCTTAATTTGATTATTCATTGGAAGTAGAGCGGGGGTATATCGGGGGGGCGGGGGGGGGGGCGGATGTGTTCAAGCCCACTTATGCCTAGTACTAGTCATTCAGGAGATGCTTTCATTCAATGCTGCCACAGTGAACACAAATACAGGTAATTTCCCCGGTATACAATAGGTATAGCGGGGACATTGGGTGTCAAACAGAACATTTCGGAGGGGGTTGAACACCTGAGCCAATAGACTGGGTTTACGATACAAACCCCTAAAACACCTTGCCCCTTTAACGCCGCATGACGTCCAGTTATTGAAAGTAAAGGACTGCCTGGGACGGCAGTCCTTGTAAAAACAAGCCACCGTTCCCCGATTGATCATGAAGGCGCAGGATGGTTAGACATCACTGAGCCACCCAGCCACCATTAGTGTAGAAAAACAGACCACCAACGTCTCTCCCAAGTTACTAGTCGTCTGCTTCATGGAGTAAACTGAGAAATGTGTGAAAGACACCATTAACTAACGTCAACAACCGTGCTGACGATAGAGTAGGGAAATGAGTGCCTCCATAAAGCCCTAAAACTTGTCCAGGTGGAGCATTGTTTGACATTGGAGACAGAATATCCAGACAGAATAGCAAAAATCACTCGGAAACGTGTCTTCTGGTGTCTTTTTCAGTTTTTCTGACCTTGACTCTCAAAGCCTCAGCTATAGAGCTACTTCTGACTCTAGAAGGCAAACTGCCCAGTAACTGGCCGCACACTTTAGCTCCACCGAAGAAAAAAAAGGAGTCACCAACCTTCCTTAAACCTGCGCCGTTTAACTTTGCCCAAGCAGAGTGCCTGTGGATATGAGTGGTAATTGCACATTGATTTTTCCTCATGCTGCTCTGAAATGGGGAATGGTGCAGCACTGGGCGATGGTGGCACTGAACTGAAAATGAAAATGGAGCGAAGAGAGAAATACGGTGGACCGAAAAGCTAAAAAAACAATAGAGAAATGTTTCTTGTTACTGCCCAATGTTTCTAACTTCACTTTCTCATTTGGAACATGTTTTCCTGATCCTGTTAGCTCATGAAATAAGTACTGTTAATGGTGTGGGTAAAAGCTCTAGTTCAATCAACTTTCCTGTGATGTATTTTTTCATCCCCCAAAAAATCCCTAAGGGACTTAAAATGTCTTAAATGCTTCTCCATATCAACGGCTTCATTAAGTATGCCAGGATCTATGAATATGCTCATGTGGAACCCTTGAGGCTACTAAATCTGTCTGCAAAACCCACACACTTTTGCATCAATTCCCTAAACAGTCTGGGGTATATTGTTCACTACATACATGGCATATATCAGTGTTGCGAGCAGGCAATCAATTCCATCTTTGAAACCATAGTAATTGGTTGGTGATGACACCTGTGATGGCAGCAAAGAGACCAGCCTTTTACTAAAACATTGACAGACAGGGATGGATTCAAAAGTTTACTTCACTTTGGATAAACAAGCTAAGCTGCCGCCCGAGATAATGACATCCATGCAGGTCATCAGCATATCTTCAAAAGTCGATAGCGACCCCAAGAAGTAGCCCAGGTAAAATCACATTTACTTGCCTTTTCTGTGACCCAGAAACTTGGTATAGTAATACAGAGTGTTGCGTCATAATAGAGGCCAGGCTCTTTTGGAAACCTTGGGTTTGCATCCTAAAACCGTCTGTTTTTGAAAATGTTCATAGCTTAGCAGCACAAGAAGCCACTTTCTCATTGTTGGCTAATGTAAGGGTAAGGCTATGCTGCATTTGCATACGTCCGTGTGACGAAACAAGGACCACCAGCGCAATGGGCAGCGTGGCACTGCGGTACCATGATGGGAGCATGTTTGTTGCTAGAAAACTCAATCAAAACTCAATTTGGGAGACGCACAAAAAAATCATTATGTGGTCACGGGTAAGCTTCAGAAAGCCATTGACCACAGAAAACCTGATTCTTTAAGACTTGATTTCCCTGCGAGCCAGAGTCGGTTAAATCACGACCATGAATGAATCATGTTATTTAGAAAGTCTTATTGGTTCAATTCCTGTCATTTTTGTCAGAGAGAGAATTGTGGTATTGTTTTCATCATTGGCTTGGGCACCTGAAGCATCTTAATAGGAAGGCTGAAAGGTGCGAAGGCTTAGCATAATTTGAATGGTCAGAAGGTTTATTGAAGGAGACAACCGTGAGTGATGCCGTACAGGCTGGTCATCACTGGTTTGATACGACCCACTTCAGGCCACGCATCCATGGCAACGCTGGTTCATCAGGAACATCCAACATCCCAGGCATCTCGGGTGGGAGTGTTCAGTTAACTTCCATTTCACTTAAAACGGAACTATTGCTTTTATCGTTATTCTGTTCAAATTGATGTACCCATACACTTGTATCTCTTCCAAAAAAAAGATGGAAAGAATTTCAGTTCTTTGCCACAACATGTATGTCATATTTCTGGTGTATTTGGTACGTGTTTCCATGTTACGTTTTTTGCAGAACTCCAGCATGGCTAGACCATGACTCTGCATCTACTCACAGCCTTTCTTCCCTCCTTTCCATCGCTGGCATCTGATTTGAGCACAATCTCCCATCCACCACATTCCGGCTGAATGACAGCAATCCAAGCCTTCCGTCTGAGTAATCATGCAATCAAAGTGCATTATTCAGATTCACAGAACGAGGCTCATTTGGAGGCTGAGACGAATGCCAGTCTCATTTCAACCTACTTATCTCTCCCAAACTTTTTTTGTGTGAATCAGGACTCCATGAGAATAAGTTGTTTCTATTGTTTATCATGTATGTGTCTGATGATAATTACAATGTAACTAACTCGGGCGAGGATATGCAAGAGATTTAGTTTAGCTTGAGGTCGATTTTAACTTGACTATGAAATAACTCGGTTTAGGGTTAGAGAGGTCATGGCAGAAATGTTTTTTGATTTCAAATAAGCTTTTTTATATATATATATAAAAAATTAACAGCAAATTCTACATCCACACTATTATTAGACTACTACAATACAGGCTATTGGAAAAGCAATCATTGGATGCTTACAACTTTATGTAACGTTTTAATAGTTGCCAGGCAACACTTAGGGTTATCGTGAGCCAGTGACAGGGAGAGCAGTGATTCCTCAACTAAACGCAGTCTTCTGATCAGCGGTAATTAGACATTCTTAAGGACTGCCACTGGAATGAACGGGGAACATTTCAGTTTGAGGAATCTTAAGCATGGCATGCAGCACGCATCCGGACAGGATACCAGACGTTTTAACGGATTATTTGATCACTTTTGATTGGAAACTGAACACTTCATTAAAAAGGGTAGACACAGAGGCACTATCTGAACATAATGTTCTAATTCAGACTCACCGTGTAACTGCAATGTTGATTATTGCAGACAAAATGTAATTAAAATCGTTCATTGAAATATTTAGGAATTGTCCAATCATCAACTACAGTCAAAATTCCTAGCATTGGTAAAATGTTATTCATCATAATATATAAAGTTAATATTTTATATTTATTGTTGAATATGTGTATCAGCTTCATATTATAATAGCCACTAGCTGACTGACTAATCACTGGTTGGCCATAATATGGCTAGCATTTTATTATTTACAACAAGTATTTTTAATTTTATTTTTTACACTCTGTTCTTTCTTCAGTAGAAAATATGCAATCTTCTATAAAGGGTTTGAAATGGGCGAGTGTGACCTTATGATAAGAGTGTTTGCCCTCTCTCTCTCTCTCACTCCCCACCACACCATCACCCCCCCCCCCCCCCCCCCCCCCCCCCCCCCCCCCAACACAGCGTAAACTAACACCCACAGAAAATGTTTTCTTCCTATAGAGCAACACTTTCTGGCGCAAGCTGAAAGCACAAAAATAAATTAACAATATAGCGCAAAAGCCGGTCCCTGTTTTCCTGTGTATCATGGGACCATATTTTACTCTTCGAAAACAAGTGGCCGTAATCCAGAGCTCATTCCATTACTTTTCTTTCGGATCAATTGTAAACGTTCCATTGTTAAAGGAGAGTAAGAGAGCGAGGGAGGGAGAGAGAGAGAAAGAGAGAGAGAGATACTATCTAGTGTTTCACTCAGCTCTCTCGCCCAAATTGTTTGAGAATCTATGTAGGTGGGTGCTTTAATGAATCCCCATGAAAATTGGTTTTCACACCAGACAATATATGCCATTGTCTGAGCCAGGATTCATTCCTGCTCCCCCTCGTGTACAGGCACACACACACACACACACACACACACACACACACACACACACACACACACACACACACACACACACACACACACACACACACACACAGTGGCAAGTCAATTGGAATTAAATGAAGCTGATGATGTGAAGCCTTTAATGGTGAATTTGCCTAACATTTCAAATGGCTGCAAGTCATTAGGTTAGTACAACAATTTAGGCTCCCTATATATTACACTGCCAGCAAGGACCTCAGTCAAAAGGTCAGCGGCATGTCTTCTACACACAAACCTGACCATTCAGGTGAGTGAGGGAGGGAGGGAGGGAGGGAGGGAGAGAACGGATGAGGTGGGTGAATGCCTAGGCCAGGATGATTGAATGAGTAAATGAAAGGAGTCAGCCAATTAATCAATGTGGCACGTCGGTAAATGAACGCAATGAGTGAGAGTGGAGTACAGAGCAAAATGAGTGAATAAATGAGAGAATAAATGAATGAGTGAATGTGGCAAGTGAGTACATTAATCGCAGCGTTCATGAGCAAATTAATGAGTGAATCAATATAGAAACAAAAGAGAGAATGCAGTGAGAGAAATAACTGTGGCGGCATGGGGGGGGGGGGGGGGGGGGGGGGGGGGGGCTGTTTTGCTTGCTGGGGGGTGGATCAGCTATCAGACATTCAGTACCGGGACAGAGAGGAGGTGAGGTGAGCCTAAGGGCAACGGGATGAGACAGATGTGAAGCATGAGTTGACTAAAAGGTCTGTTAGAGGAAGGGAGAGAGGGGGAAGGGGGGACGGTAGGGAATAGATCTATATCGACAAAATGCACATAGTTATGAGCATTCCAACACGTTAAAAGCCCTCCTGCACTCGCATTTCTGAATGCCAATTAGGTAACATCGCTGTGATCACATGTTCATGTATTCGGGTTTGGGAAGCAAACGTGTGAAGCAGTCAAATAGTGTGATGCTGCTTTTTTTTTTTTTCTTCTTTTTTTTTTTGCCGCATTCGCACGTCAGTTTCCCCCGCTCTGTGTCTCGGCTCTCACGGTGTTATTCAATCACGCGATTAATTGTAAGAAGCGATGGCGAACTCCAAGTTAGCTACGCGACGAGTGCGCCGCATGAGGTTAGCGGCGAACATGCTGATTATGAGAGTGATAATCAAACATCTATTCAAAAAGACAATAACGCACAAGTGGTATTTTGTCAAGAGCAGGAAATCATTCCCCCCCCCCCCCCCCCCCATACACACACACACACATCCCTGCTGTAGCATTAACCTCCGCAAAGAGGTCTCACAAATGAGCATAATCACATTGTTCCTCTAACCTGCACTTGGAGGGTCCCTCTCTGCCACCCATTGTTATGACACTAAACTTGAACAATGCAAGTCGAGTGTCTTTCTGAAGCGTGTGAATTAAATGGATTTCAATCTAAATGGTTTTTGATTCACAAAAGATGTGACATGTAAAAAATCTCGGTGTGTGTGTGTGTGTGTGTGTGTGTGTGTGTGTGTGTGTGTGTGTGTGTGTGTGCACGTGCTTGTGGTGTGGACACAGTACAAATGTTGAATGCATGGGGGCGTCTGCCACAGGAAGATCGACAAATCGATGCAGTCAAGTCACCGTTTCTGTAACATCGCGTTGGGCTCCCGCAGCCTCCCTTAATACAAGTGGGACGCTGAATGATGATTGTAGCTTCATTGATGTAAACTTAAACACGATGATGAGTTAATGCATTGAAGATGCATGTTGTGGGTGGGGGCAGCACTAGCCGTCGAACGCGCATGTAGTATAACGGAGAGTCACGGTGGATGGAGAAAGCGACGCCATTTTGCAAAACGTGTTCAAACTCGAAAGGTTGGATACTTGTACATGTATCAACGCAAAGGAACCGGCTCGGTGAATTTCACGCACCCGTAGACTGTCACACCAACTTCGTCAGGAAACATCACATTATTATATTAGAGCGGTTGTTGTATACATAATACTACATCCGGTGAGGCAGAATGAGGCAGTTCTGTGCAGAACATTGCACAGAATCTAGATTAGCCTTCTAGAAATCTTAATTAAGAGAGGCTTCTTGTCAAGGGTTGGGTGAGTGTGCCGCATATTTTCATTCTTAATTAGCTTTTCTTACTGAAAGTTGGCACGGCTGATCACTAGTCTGTCTTGGTCAGGGAGGGGGGGGGGTCTCATCAGCATCAAAAGCCCCCGCTCGCCACTGATGTATGTATACACTTATATGACGTCAGACTGTCAGCTAAGTGTATGGATGAGTCACCCTCCAATTGAGTGCTACCTGCGTCACAATGCAGTTCATTGAACCAGAGTTTTGATGCAGTGCCGGCTGGAAATTAACTCTCCCATGTGTTAGTCGGACTCACACATAGGTAAAAGTGAAAGTGAAACAATAAGTATGAATGTATGCAAACAGGTAGACTGCGGACACCGGGGTTCAAACGTGGAAACCTTTCAGTTGGGAGTCAACTCACCCTAACCACTTGAGTATCCTCTGTATAAAATGAAAATGTAAATTTTTTTATGGATCCTGACACAAAGAAAACCAGGATGTTATGATTGTGTCATTAGGGTTAAGTGTTAAGATTAAGGGGGTTTAGATAACAGATGCAGACCTTTGGTGTTAGCTAGATATAAGCATCACACACACAACACCACAGCATCGTCCCTCATCGTAAATATGTGTGCTCCCCCTTCTCCTTAACTTGCAGCATACATTTGTTATATGCACATGCTTCTATATATTCTACTGGCTGAATGTACATTTGTGTTTTATGTTTTTTTTTTTATGCAGGATATTTTGTGTAGGCCTCTCTGTCATATTGCCTCTTTATGTATGCTCATATTTAAGAGGTGTTTGGGGCCTAAGATGGAACCCATAAATAAAATCCCCAGTGGCTCTTAATGGGTTACAGGGCTGGCAAGATGCCACCAAGGCCCTAGCTAGCATAACTTAGACTTGTTTCATACAATCCGCTAGAGAGCACATTGCAGGAGACTATATAAAATGCTTTGTCATCTTTACCGGCATGTTAGCAACAACAGTGAAAAGGAAATTGCAACCCTGGCCACTCCACTGATGGTTAGATGTAAATCAATAGATTTTGATTAATAAAGGAGAGATATGTCATGAAAAATAGCCCTAGAGAGCATATCCTATAAGCATAGGCTAGGCCAAGATAGGCTAGGCATGAAGCAACCTTCTTACAGAAAGGCAGTTTTATTGTGAATTACTATGGTTAGCATGTTTCGCTTTTCATTGGGTATTAAATCCGCACTCTGTGTGTGTGTGTGTGTGTGTGTGTGTGTGTGTGTGTGTGTGTGTGTGTGTGTGTGTGTGTGTGTGTGTGTGTGTGTGTGTGTGTGTGTGTGTGTGTGTGTGTGTGTGTGTGTGTATTTTGTAGCGCATTCTATTGGGCATATAATCAATGTCAGTCAATTCTTTCATTTCAGGATGCTCAATTTCCAGCGCTAATTGGAACTTAACGTCCATAGGAAATGACAAAATGAAGACTGTAATTTCCCATCGCCGTGCTACATTCATTATCAATGCTCGATAAACAAAAGGCCTCCGATTTCTCCCGCCTCGCTCAGCCCCCTCTCACCACCGCCGTCATCACGACCCATGCTATCTTATTTGCATTTTTGCATATTACAGAATGCAATTACAAGCGTTTTGGCACAGACTTCTTCGGGAGAATCATATATGGATTGCTAATTAGCGGCTAATGAAAACAGTTGGGTTCGTGGAACCGGCGGACTGACTGACTGACTGACTGGAATCCTAAAGGGTATTTCCCCAGTCTTGTTTGTGTGTGTATGTGTGCGTGCGTGTGCGTGTGTTTGAAAATAAGCGTATAAGTTCAAAAAAGTACTTTTGGATTGTGTTATTTGTGAATTAGTTGCGTGTATGTATTTCAAAAGGAGTGTGTTTGCTTATTGTGAATGTGTTGAATGTAAGTATTTCAAAATAAGAGTGTGCTTCTTGTGGTTCACAGAAATTGCCACGACACTGTCATGGCTGGGATAATGTGAGGGTCATGTGTATTAAAAACTAAGACTGCTGTTAATAATTAACCTGTTTTGTAATTGTATTTGGGGGAGGGGTCACATTGTCTGCTCTAGTTCCCTCAAAGTTGTGTGTTACATAAGGTGGGCTACTTTGCCATTTGAAGTGGTCTGGGCTGGATTTAAGTGCTGCCTGTGTGTGATTGTGTGTGTGCGATTGTGTGTGTGCTGTTGTGTGTGTGCTGACATACAGCTTGCCGAATGCAGGTTAGCTTTGTGTGTGAGTGGGTGTGTGTGTGTTATCGTGTTTTCATGCAAATTGCAGAAGGCAAGGTAAGTGTGTGTGTGTGTCTGTGTGTGAGTGTGATTGTGTCTGGGTGTAGACAAAAGGCTTTCAATGATTTGATCCCCAACAAAATGTTAGTTACAAAAGAATTTTGCATTCATGTAATCCAAAATATATAATTTGTCTAATGCATTACTACCGAGTCATTAAAATAGATGTTATTGACTGTATTATTATGATATTTGGAGCAACCATCGATTATTTTATTGAAATATATTTGGTTGTTGCACTTGATATACTGCGTCTGTGCATTTGTATGAGTCAAGGGCATCAGGTAAACACTAAACTTCTCTATTTGTCTTCAAATTGAGAAGCAAAATGTTAAGTTGATAACTCCTCTGAAGCTCAGGTGCCTCCACACACAAACACACACACACACACACACACACACACACACACACACACACACACACACACACACACACACACACACACACACACACACACACACACACACACACACACACACACCATCTCCAGCATGTGTTTCCCTGGGAAGCCCACCAGGATATTTGCAGAAGAAGATTGGAAGATGATTGGGTGGGTGTGTGTGAGTGAGTGACAGAAAGCAAGAGAGAGAGAGAGAGAGAGAGAGAGAGAGAGACAGACAGACGAGTGAATAGTGAAGGAGATTGGAAGGAGTACTTTCTTTTTGTAATGAAAGTGAGTGTCTACAAAACCACAAAGAGTATGACACACACATATGCATGATGCATGTGGTGTGAGGTCCACAGTCTCCGCACATTGAATGGGACCTTGTTGGGTCAGAACCATTTGCTTGGGAGTGTGTTAATTTCCATCTGTAGCACCTGAAGGTTCGAACACACCTGAGACACACTCTGCTACTCCATACTACTTCAGTCAATGACCTGCATTCTTGAAGCACTCACACACACACACACACACACACACACAGATGCTTTGGCCATCTTTGTGGAGAGGATTTAGGATTAAACCAGCAATATTCAGTTACAGTTGTTGACTCGCTGTTATAGTAATAATATTATTATTAATGTAATTTATTTTATTTTCATTGCACAGCGAAATTGAGTAACAATCCTACATTATGATACACAAATATCAAACAGTAATAAAAAATAGGGTAAACAAATAACTAAAGTTCAAACTAGATTAATTTAAGGTGCTAAATATATAAATAGAATACATGTAAACATGTTTTGCGTATAAATCAAGAAGGTATAAAATTGTGACCTTTAAAAAAATAAGATAAATGCGATAGTGCAATAGTAGTAGTACAGATAGTACACTACAGATAGTCCCTGTAGTGCAATTAGGAATGAACACATAATACATTATAAGGCTTTAGCCTACACAATGGATTTACCATTACTATTAAGTCATTTAGCAGCGCTTCTCTCCAAAGCCACTTACACTGAATTACACTGAATGTCGTTAACGAGCGGGTAGGGGTTGGGGGCATAGGGGTCAGGGACACGTCTCTCTGGCTCCAGACAGACTGCAGACGTTGGGGGACAAACCCGAGTCTTATGAGCTGGGAGTCGAACGCCCTAGCCATGAGCCAAGGTTGCTTAATTTCTAAATCATAAAAATAACGCATCTGCCATCTGGCTTTTATCCAAACCGTCTTACAATACCAACGAGTATTCTTAGCATGCGTTGGTCCCAGTGGGAATCTAACCCCCAATCCCTGTGGCGGGTGATAATGCCACAGCTTTAAACATCCTTAAATAACCCTTTTACGGGGATGTCGACATCAGCCAACACCTCGCCTGGTGTCTTCTCTAATTAAGGTCGGGACCCAGGCAACCCCCTAGCCCTAACTGTACCCCAGAGGGGTGTCTGCTCTACGTAATCTCTCTCTCTCTCTCTCTCTCTCTCTCTCTCTCTCTCTCTCTCTCTCTCTCTCTCTCTCTCTCTCTCTCTCTCTCTCTCTCTCTCTCTCTCTCTCTCTCTCTCTCTCTCTCTCTCTCTCTCTCTCTCTCTCTCTCTCTCTCTCTCTCTCTCTCTCTCTCTCTGTGAGGGCCTGGGAAAGGCAGTGACAGGGACCACTTTGAGGTCCCCTCGGGGGTGGACCTCCTGGCGCACTTTGATTCCCTCCAACAAATCCACTATCTCAACAAATCCACTAGCACCCCTACCCTGAAAAAGACGTCATATTGAGGCTGTGAGTGTCCACTGCATTACAAAGGCACAACAAGGTTGTTGTTTTTTTCTCCGTTTTGGCATTTCGTGGAGAGTAAGCCGACGTTTTGTTCCACAACATTAGCTGCCTGCGGTCGACAGAGTGGATTCATTTGAAAACACAAGTCCTTTATTACTGTTTGGATGGGCAAAATGTACGGGGAAGGTGAGAGGAGATGAAGTGATGTACGTCAAAATGACATTACATCACGTTAACAGATCTTTGCTGTCACAGCCATTGTCACGGCAACGGTGGAGGTCAAATGTTTTTTGAAACTGTTTCTAAATGAGGCCCCAATGCCTTTATAGGCATTTTTATGGACATGTTACAATATAGTAAGATCCTTTGACTCATTGATGGCTTTAACACTGAAAGAGAGACAGGGAGAGATGGAGAGAAAGACATGTATTGAGAAAGAACACAAATTCAATGTGTGAAAAGTATGGTATATTACTATTTGGAATCATTTAGCAGAAGCTTTTTCTCCAAGTGTCTTACAGGAGAGGCTATCAAAGCATTCATTATAAATTGGAGCAGCTACAACAAAAGTATAAAAGTTTAAAAGAAGGTTAGTATTTTTTTTCTATAAAAATCGATATGTCTATAGGTTGCCTTCACACAGTATGTCTACGTTACGTTACTCTCACATAAGACTAGTCAGACTCCGGCTAGCATACTCCTCTTCCAAACCAACAATGCACTTTCCCAGATGGAACCGCAAGAAAGCCTCTCTTCTTCTTCTACTGAAAAATGAACTAAGACAAAACAAAGAAACAATCCGTCGAGATGGAGCGACCCGGTAGAGAGGGCGACATCGAGAGGTAGGTAAGGGTCGTGGGTGTGTTTATATTCATGGGGTGGGAGAGCATCCAGGCAGAGAACGCACACCACCTTTCCAGTAAGGGCTGCTGGCTTCTGTTGTTGTGTACTGTGGGCCTGTTTATATCTGTGTTCGAGTCTGTCTGCGTGTGTTGATCTGTGGGCGTACATGTGCATCTGTGTGTTTGTTTGTGCGTCAATGTGCGTTGCTATTTGTGTCTGTGTCCAAGTGTCTGTATGTGGATCCGTGTAAATACATACGAGTCTGTGTTGGTGTGTGTTACTTTGTGTTCCCGTGTGTGTGTGTCAGTGTTGATGTGCATGCTTACATTAATGTGTGTGTGTGTGTCTATGTGATAGTGTGTGTCTGTGCTTTGGATTTTCACAGGTGGGTCTGGGTGTCGGTGTGTCTGTGTGTGTGTGTGTGTATACATATGTATGTGTGTCTGTGTCTGTGTGTATGAGTGTCTGTGTGTGTGTTTGTGTGTGTACGTGTGTCTGTGTGTGTTTTGCGGTCTGACCTAGAAAAACAGTCGTGCCAATCAAAAGTGCTGTGACAGTTGGTGTGTGTGTGTATGTGTGTGTGGGTGGTATGGGTGGTGTGTTTGATGGTGGTGGTGGGTGGGTGGGTGGGTGGGTCGGGGGAGAGGAAGGATAGAGGGTTTGGTACACACTCCACAGTATAAATAACCCACTGTGAGCCCGTTCCATGCATAATTGCATAGTAGAGAGGCAGAGAGACACAGAGCTTGGACAGGAGCCATTGCTCTCTCGCTCTCTATCTCCCTTACTCAACTTTCTGTCTGTCAGTACAAACCGCACTCACCTTGTTTACACAAACCCTGTCTAGGTACGGCCTGTCACTCGCTTTCAACATATATACATGGACAGAAACAGCCGGATTTTTATTGTTATTTGTTTCCCATGAAGGGGACTGCATTATTCCAAGAAATGTATGCGAGACTACATATGTAAATATGAACTATTTTAAGTATTTTATTTACATGCAGTGGTTTCCACTCGTACTGGGAAAATAGTACTAACATGCAACATGTAAGGCGTAATGTTCAGCGAGCGTTAGATCCTATGGTTGGAAGTAGTGCCCATAGCAACGGTGCACATTATTCATAGAAGCAGTCTGGGATTCAGAAATGTGAGGCTTCTCCTGTAATTAGTACAAGAGAAAGGCTTCGCTTATGACCCACGGCAACTTTGTGATTCTTTTGTTTAAGCGCGAACTGTCGTTTTGTATGAGCGTCACAAGGAGCGATGTTGTGTATGAAATATGCACCCACTGTGGCGTTATACTAAAAGTGTCCAAGAGCCCTCTCTTTGAGGCGGCCATCAACATCAAGTGCAGACGGCGCTCCACACATCCACACACACCTGGCAGCCCGTGTCGCCGATGGGTGGCAACGGCCAAGGTATTGCATTTACGTTCTAATTACCCGTGAGCGGTGTCAAGTTTAGTGGAAAGAGATGTGGACGAATGTCTGTTGGGGCGTAACAATAGTGTGTGTGTGTGTGTGTGTGTGTGTGTGTGTGCAGGGGGGGGGGGGGGGTCTTGGCGTGCAGTAAAGGGTAAAGAACACAGCAAGCAGAAGACCAGACGTCGACCTTTCTCTGTTCACATCGGAGCCAAAGATGGGATGGGGGGGGGGGGGGGGGGGGGGGGGGGGGGGGGGGGGGGGGGGGGGGGGGGGGGGGGGGGGGGGGGGGGGGGGGGGGGGGGGGGGGTGGGGGGGGGGGGGGGGGGGGGGGGGGGGGGGGGGTCGTGTTCGTGTCGGGGGGGGGGGTCCGGGCGGGGGGGGGGGAGGGGTAGTAGGGTGTGGGGGGGGGGGGTGGCGGTGGCGGTCGAGGGGGGGGGGGGCAACATTGAGTTAAGGAGAGTTTGGAGAGGGAATGGAGAGGGGGGGGGGGTGGGGGGGGGGTCGTGGGGCAAGAGTTTGAGAGGGGGAGACACGTCTTCCCCTCCGTGCCATTGGCTGAAAACCTCCGCTTCTTCCTCCCCATAGAAACAAGCGGCCACGGTTAACACATGCATTTCGGTGTGGACACTTTCAATGTGGATCCATCCAAAGTCTTTCAATACATCCATGCTCGGGCTGTCTCCCCAGCGGGGGCGACGAACCCCTCCACTCTGTCGGTGCTAAAGGGCTGCTCAGATCGGCTGAGATACCCAGATCCCTAAACCTCTGACAGGCTATCAGCCGTAGGAACCGCCACAGGCATGTCGTGTTTCCATCGAGTGCCCGAGCCGAGCGGATAAATACAAAAACAAATAAAAAGGGTAAAAAAATAAATAAAACGTCATTGCCTTTTGCTGTCCCAACGGTCTCCGCTGGCTTCCATTATTTCCCTCATGATCTGGAGGTAGTATATCCTGGTCTTGCCTGGTCACAGTATCCACAGCACCTGGTAGCAGTATAGCGTCTGAACTGCATCATTTCAACCCTCTTATCCTCCGGGCTTGTGTTCGGTCTGCATGCAGCAGCACTCATTGTCGTTCACGTGTATTTTCTGTTACACGAATATTCTGTTACGTGTCACAGGTTCCAGTCGCAGACACGCACACAAAAGATGAAAAAGGGTGCATTGCCCTGCTTGGACTACAGAGGCTCTGGTTGGCTTTGCTGCCACAACTTGTGACCCTATAGGAGAGGAGTGAACACGCAATGTTACACGCTATCCCCGTCAGAGCAAAGGGATGCCTGACAGCGCAGGCATTTACAGCACCTTTAGATTACTGTCGACAACATAGAAGTAGGTTGCAGTGAAAGTACACAGAAAAAAAAAGCCTTTACCTACATTACATAAACACAGAGAAAGTACAAATATTCACATATTCACTGCATGCAGACCTGTAATGAAAAAAACTGAGTGTGATGGGCCAGTGCCAAAAACCCGGGCAGGCAGAAACCGGACCAGTGGGCCTCTAAGCTGGGTATTAAACAGGTCAGAGAGGACGCTGTGGGGCCTCTCTAGCCTGAGCAGACCCTCGACGAGGGCATGGAAATCATGGCCTGATTTTTGACCACGGACCGAGAGCACTTTGGCATTCAAATGGGTTCGCTCTTGACGTCTGCCAGTTTGGAGTTGGTCCTGATGAGAGACACAGACCCACACGCATGCCAACAATAGAGGGATCTCCAAAGAATGGTCTCTTTTGTTTCTCCAGATTGCAGGTTCTGTTTTGGCGAAAAACCTTCCCGAGCATGTTTACAATGGAACACCAATGGACTTCTTCAGTGACATACCTTTCAACAGTTCAGTTAGTAATATAACACAGGAAATCTCACAGTCTGCCGAATTCCAAAAAGCTATGCCAAAAGGAGAGCAATCTATGGAGCAGTGAAAACGGTTTGATTCAAAATAGACTGAATAGTGATGTGAAAAGATTAACAGGCATTTTCTCAGAGGAGAAAATATTTTAGCTTTACTTTCAACCGGATTCGGCAACAGCAAATAGAGTGTCACTTAGTTATTTCACCTGATTGGCTGAGGTTTATTTCAACGTAAGGCCACTCCCATATGTGGAAATCAATTATTGCCCAGCCAAGGCCATACTGATATTCATTGCAAAACGCAAACTTAGATTGCTAATAAAGCAATACTATATAGTAAATATAATATATATAAGCAAGCGGTACACAAAAACTTGTAGGGAGGAATAACGTCAACAACTGGAACAAACTGGATCCAACATACTGGAACTAAACTATATCCAGAAGCCTCTATAAGTACTTTGCTTCCCTCTGATATCAAACTATGAATAGAAAGACAAAGCCTGCACATCAAGACTGATTAGCACGATGGTTTCCGACACTCTTAATGCAATGTGATCCCTCTTTTGGAAAGTACAAGGGTACATTAGGGGTGATTATCGGTGTCTGGCTTGTGTTTGTTGCTCAGAACAGTGGGTTTACTTTCCAAGAGAAAGAAAATGAATGTTGACAGACTGCATACACTAAGCAGAAGGAGGTCTGGTCTGCTCAGAGAGAATAAACAAAACCACATGAAACCAGTAAATCTTTCCCACAATTTGTGTGAATTCTCGTCTTAAAGCTCAGCTCGAAGGAAGGGGAAATAATGAAAAATCCCAGTCATCCACTTTCACATGTTGTCCAACCTGACTCCTACCACTATACAATGTGCCCTTTATGACATCTTTATTCTTGATCTATTGTATCCTTCTACGCTAACGGTCTAGAATGTGCTCTACTTAGAAAATACTATTATTGGATAGTGCCACTGCCATTACACAAAGTGATTCTCAAACAAACAATAATTACATTTATTGAAAGCAAAGCATAACTCAGCAAATTGCATACAGAATACTGAGTCAATCCCCCACCCCTATATAGACAACATTCTATAACTTATATACTTTTCTTTCTAGAAGCCAAGCAATGCTGTGTTATTACTCATTTAGCCAATGGTAACACACACACACACACACACACACACAATTTCGCAGACACAGCGTTTCACTATTCGATTTGACAAAGTCGACTAAACGTTCTATGAAAGATGCGAATCGTTGAAGATTCGAGGTCAGCCCTTACACAATATTAGTACTTCCTCTTTTTTAAACAACAACTGAACCCTTAGCCGTTAACCCATCGTAACGCTATGAATCCCATTCCTCGTGTTTGCTAACCATACATGTTGTCAGACACGTATGTGCCAGGATACCGCTTCCCCCACCCCCACCGATGTTCGGTTATCATCGGAGAAAAGAGTATCTCAAGATAATGTACATTGCTCAAGGTTACCTTGCTGCAAAGATGAAAAAACCAATGCAATATGAATGAGCTCTTCCATATGGCAGCCATGATAACGCTTGTACATATCATGGGGGGAGACTAAATTGATTTGTCCAGAGTTAGTGGTTAATGTAGAAAAATCAATCGCTCCCACTGGTTTATAGGGAATTCGATTATGGGGATTTTTTAAATTAAATTACAAGAGTCCTACCTTCTACGTTCACTCTCTGGATCAGAGGGTTATGGGAAAGAGAAATTCAAATAGCAACATAGAGATAGAGATAGATAGATGGGGTAGGGGTAGAGTGAGTCTTGAAGATAGTGAGAAAGATAGAAAGAAGTAGAGTGAGATTCATATAGGGAAAAAGAGAGAGAAAGAGAGTGAGAAAGAGAGAGACATTAAGGACAAACTGGAAATAAATAAAAAGACAAAAGGCAGCCCAAACCTGAGGACTCTTGCACAACATTGAGTGGGAGCAATCCACCTTTGTTTTGCACCACCTCCCCTCCAGTTTCTCCCGCCTTCCTCAACACATCCATCACCCATCACCCCCCCCCCCCCGCCCCCGCCCCCCCCCCCCCCCACACCACACACACACACACACCACACACACACTCACACACACACACACACACACACACACACACACACACACACACACACACACACACACACACAACACAACACACACAACACACACACACACACACACCACTCTACCACCACCCACCCCCTGAAGAGTCCCATGAGCAGATAAAAAGCTAATCAAACTCGCAGCAAAGTAATTCTTCGCCAACCGCTCAAACACACTCCATCTTTCAGGGCCACATACCAGCATACTGCTGCCATTTCTTTGTCACAACCGACGGCGTCAAAGACCCCTCTGAAACAAACCGTACTTATCAACATTGAGTTCTTCCCTGTACCTTATTAAGCCATCGTTTTACATAATCTATAATCTTGTTGGAAGTCTTATCAAAAGATAAGCAGTCAACGCTTATGACGACACAAAATGGCGCTTGGAATGGATGTAGTAACGGTGGATCCAGGCGCTGCAATGCCTCTGTCTCAACTACTACGAAATAATGATTTGTTAAAGATAACCAAACTATGATCTGGTCGTAAATTCGACTAAACCTTTCAGCTTTTCCTGGTCGTTTTTGTGTGCTTTTATTTTTTCTCCCTTTAATGCATTTAATGACCCGTCTGCCTTCCACCATTTTCTATCATTTTCACATAAATATCTGCCCGACACATATTTCAGCTAGGAGCACAGAACGCTGTTTTCAATGGGTTTAAGGGCAGCCCTAATGGATGCTGAATGAGACTCTGGGGTAGCCTGAAAGATTTTCATGCTTCAGATCTGAACGAAGTCATTATTGTGGAGGTAGGCTAGTGCTGGACGGGGATGAAAGGAGCCCCTGTCCATTATGCAGTTATTGAAGGCTGCCACTACAACAGTAGTGAAATCCCATTACGGCAAATGAATGAATTACCGATGTGCCATGCACTCAAATTGACAGGGCAAAAGAGGCCCCCACTGCCATTTAATCACTCAGATTTTGCATTTAATGCCCTAATGAATATTTGCGAAGCCATGGCGGCTCACCCCCTCGTGTATATCGAAAGTCAAGGGAAATCATTTTATGGTGTATTAAAGCAGGACAGGGACCCGTATTGCAATAAATACAGTTTAATACATTTAATGGTGCATCGTCTTCTTCACGTTCGTGAAAGAAAGTCTGCAGGCTGGATGTCTAGGGATGGTGCTGGAGTTGAACTAATGTCTTAGCTAGAATTGACTTCGCTAAGCATTACTTAGCTAAGAATGTCTTGGCTGGTTAGAAGTGACTTCGCTTAGGACTAATTTAGATAGAAATCTCAGCGTGGATAGAAATGTCTTAGATCAGTGTTTTTCAACCTGTACGTGCGCCAGTATGCAAGGGTACTGCAGGTGGTACTTGGGAATTTGTTCTTGAAATACACATTTACAATTATAGAAAAAGAATAAAGATATTGCAATCAAATATTATAAACATTGTTAGTAAATATAGCATTATGGCTTGTTATTCTTTCAGAAATTGGGTTGATTTGTGCATTCCATCATTAGGTTTCCATTGTAAAGTTTTCTATTGTTCATTTGTGCTTGCTAAAGAAACACACTGGGAAGATAAGCAGCGTTGCTGCAATTCCCCTTTTCCCTCGTCATTGGCTGAAAATTGAAGAAATTGAAAGCAGTGCTTTTGTTGGAACATCCAGAATCGTGGCCAAACAACATGAGGCAGCAGCGCTACGGGTCCTTGTTAGCGCAAGCATCCTGGTCTATTGTGGCGCATCAGGCCGCCGGTGCATTGGTCCAGAACATTCCTTTCATGTTTCATTTCAAGTCCCCCCCCCCCCCCCCCCCCCCCCCCCCCCCCCCCCCCCCCCCCCCACCCCCACCCCACCCACACGATTTATTATGTTAATACCCCTTCCCGATGCTTTTCGGGGCGCACACAGGGCATTTCTGAACAGCGCCTGGCTTTGTTGTCTTCGCTCTGATATGTGAGTTCAATTAATTTTCCCGACAAAGGTGTCGAATTATTAAAAACGTGCGATTGATCCCTCGTGGCGAGGCGCGAGTCGCATTCAGTCTGGCTGTGTCGCAACGCTAAAGCCAAACCCTTACGCGCAGCTTCTCATTCTGCGATGATTTCCCTAGCCTAGCAATGAGTTTAGATTTCCCTAGCCTAGCACTGAGCCTAGCGCTAACCAGCTTTGACAACATGCGTGGTTTCCCTTACATTTACTAACCTCGTTCCGACGTGTACTCATCTCCCGAGAGAAT
Organism: Lota lota; assembly: GCA_026745465.1. Lineage (NCBI taxonomy): Eukaryota > Metazoa > Chordata > Actinopteri > Gadiformes > Lotidae > Lota > Lota lota. The sequence continues at coordinate 384,824 of JACYXH010000007.1, read as the reverse complement.
GCTCCGAAAGCGATTTATCGGCGAGAGGTCGGGACATCGGGGCATGCGTCGGAAGGGGGCACTTTCCGTTTCAGTTACATGGGGCGAGAGATGAGAGAGAGGGAGGGACTTCCGATAGATGGATATCCGTTTCAGTTACGTTTCGGATATTGCTTTGTCAAAAAGCTCCATTTTTAGTCTCCCACTCTTTGCTGTAGTTCTTGTTATGTTGTTATTCTACCCACCCTGGGGCCTCTACCCTGGGGTCTGTACCCTGGGGCCTCTACCCAGGGGCCTGTACCCTGGGGCCTGTACCCAGGGGCCTGTACCCTGGGGCCTGTACCCAGGGGCCTGTACCCAGGGGCCTGTACCCAGGGGCCTGTACCCAGGGGCCTGTACCCAGGGGCCTGTACCCAGGGGCCTGTACCCAGGGGCCTGTACCCAGGGGCCTGTACCCAGGGGCCTGTACCCTGGCGTACACGGCTCATGGGAAGTAAGAGAACAGAAACTGTGCTGCAGTGGACCGGGATTACGCTACAATTCATGACCCCCTCTCAGCCGAAACAGTTACAAGCACTCTGTCGAGCATAGCTTTAAAAAATGGAGCTTTCACAACACACATGGTTTCACCCACTTGTTCCAACCGGGCTTGACATGAGTGTCATCTACAGCAAAATACACAGTTCGCACATGGCTCCGCTGCCTTTCCCATGTACACACAGTCAATAAAAAACATCCAGATATCCAATTATAAATAAAGACTGACAATTCTCCGCGACGGTAGAATGTCACCCATGCAGAGAGCAGAGACAATGTAAACGAGAGACAATGTAGAGTTAGAGGGAGAGAGAGACAGAGAGAGAGAGCAACAGAGAGACAGAGAGAGAGAGAGAGAGACAGAGAGAGAGAGAGAGACAGAGAGCAAGAGAGCGAGAGAGAGAGAGCCAAAGAGACTATTCTCTGGAAGACATCCTCGCACGCTCGAAATTCAGCCAGTGTCTCTTTGCAACCGCATGGAAATTCTGACATTTCAGTGGCCTTAGTGTGCTAACACAAGGCCACCCAGATTTGAGATTGGTGTTATCCATGTGGGGGGGGGTGGTGGGGGGGGGGGGGGGGGGAGGAATGAGAGTGTGAGGGTGAAAGGGGGCTGTGGCCACAGTTCAATCATACACAAAGACAAAAACACACACAGACCACGTCACATGTTTGTTGTCGTTATGCAGCGACAGTATTCGCCGATGACGATGTCGAATAAGGGAGAGTCGCACTGGAAAAGGATCCTGTCACGAATACACGGAAAAAGAACGCCCTAAAGATAGATGTGTTTGCTGTGTGACGATACCGTGTTGGATGTTACTTGTGTTTCTATAACAACGTTGCAGGCGATGCAAGTTTAAAGACACCTCTATTTTTCCTCGTCAAGCAATGCAAGGACTCCCTGTACAATGTGTACAGTAGAACGTACATAATACCTCATTGCATCACAAACAACATAACGTTTTCTTTGAACTGCATTTGCACGTTCTAATACCACACACTTCCCGATGACATTCTGTGCGGATAATCCCAGATAACCCTGTTCTTTTTTAATCATAGTTTATATTAAACTCTCGCAGAGATTAAGTTAAAGAAGGTCTCCATCAGCCACCCGGCCTAAGAGCAACATTAGCTCCAGGTGGGGAAGTAACCAAGTCTTCAGATTGCCTTATTTCCTGATTACAGTGAGATTTAAGGACCCAAGTCTTATAAAAAAAAAAGGATTAACACTTTTTGTAGACCAAATGGGACACCTACACTTTTCACAGATTCTGCTTCTATCAGCACTGCAAGGATATTGCACTTCTGATACGTATCCCTCAATGCACATTGCTGATAAAGCGAACTAAATAAGTTTTTATTACAAACCTTCTATTGAAAGCAAAACTTTAACCAATTCAGTACCCTCCTCCCATTAAATGTTATATTTATTATTCAGCAGGGAGAAATCATTTTCAAGTTACCAGTAATTAGTTTGCTCAACTAAACCTTATTTGTAATGATGTCCTCTCTGGTGGGGAATAGGAATGTAATTCAATTCTGTTAACTGCTGGTGCATTTTCTTTCAGTAATCAAAGAAAATCAGTAATAAATGCAGTAATCGGTAATGAATACACTCCCCTGACCAAGTCAGGAGCCAGGTTAGTCCAAAAAGAAAGAGCTTACCTTACTTTTCTATCTAATTAATCTGAGAAGGAATGCAAATCTATCACAAATGACTTGTGACAGTTAGGTCTTGCCTAATGGCTTGCAGGCACAGCAAAGTGACGGTGACTCCATTGTGTCACGTTTCAATTCCAAAACACCACCGAACACAGGCGATAGAAACACTCCACCTGACTTAAAAAAAAAATAAAGAGACAACGTGGGAGAAGAGCTAGTCTTCGGATTTCACACTATTTCGTCACTGACGGACGCATCTCCATTCTCCAAACACTTCCTCGCTGGTCCAAAACAGTTTGGTTCCCCTGTAACGAACCCCTAAGGCGAGGTGCACTGGACCCGGCATGGCCAACAGACGCAAACGCGTTCCGTTTGTTTGTATTTTCAACAAAAGGTGGAAACTCAGAAAACCGCTCGGTTCTGACCATTTACACCGGCGCCACTCCTTTGATCTCGCTGCTATTTCCACCCCCACCCCCCCCCCCCCCCCCGTCCCCCCCCCCCCTCCCTTCCCCGTCCGTCCGTCTCAGAAACTTTCAGGGCCTTTCATCTGATCACAGACGATCACAGAGCTGGCCTGTGCTGCCCTGCAAAACAGGTGTCCCGCCGCCGTTTGATGCCGCGGCGGTGCGTTGCCTCGTGTGAAGGTTCCTGGTGTTGAAGCCATTGTGGCTCCTCTTCTTCTTCCTCCACTGGCCCCACGGGCGGGCAGGCGCGCGCATGAACCCACCAGGTGCTGTAGGAAAATACACCCAGCTGCACCGGACCAAAACATCTGAGACCCCACCGACCCCCCGCCCGTAGCGATGGCGAGGGACACAAGGAGCAGCATCGTCCACCGGTGGTTCATCACAACCCTCGACCCTGCATGCCCCCCCTACCCCCCTTGATGAGGGGGGAGGAGGTCTGAGACCCCCTGTCTGGATGTCTTCAGCTCATCACACAGGTTAATGAGGATCAATTCGCCTTTTGGGTTTGTTCTTCTGCATTGTTTTTCGGCTATTATTATTATCTTTACTTTTCTTATGTTGTGGACTGCGCGCGTGCGCACACACACACTATAATGCCCCCATGGTTCTGGGTTTGATCACCAATGTATACAACCAACCAGTAGGCCATCCTTGAGCAAGATGCCTAAACCCTACTGTCTCCTTAATAGCATGTATCTCAATTCTCAGTAAGTCACTTTCACTAAAAGCATATGCTTACATATACATATGCATATGCATATGAACTTCAAAGAATTAAATAGTATTATTTTACCATGCAAAGAGTGTCATGACAAGGTCCTTAGAGTGCCACTATATATAACAACACCCTTAATGTATCCCTTAACAGATTGATTTCCATTGAACTAATCCCCCTTCATTATCTTAAAACACACACACACCAATAGCTCCATCCATCTCCAAAATGGCTCCTGTAGGATAGCCAAGCTAATAACAGCTTAATGTAGTAAACAAGGCATGAGTCACTCTCTGATCCCCTTCCTGGCACCACCACTACTTCTCCTGGCTTGTCTTGTTTTCATTGGCTGGTTTGTATTTAGCTGCAACACATCGATTTGACCATTGAAAGCGCTAGTTCAACCCGCTGGATCAGATTACTGATCACTCCTCGACTCGGGCTAAGCCTCCACAAGGAGCCCAAATCCAAGTTTTAAAAGCACATTAGATAAGACTAAATAAGCGTAGGCATTTGGTTAACTGCTTCAGCACAGGAAGTCAGACGATGTGTTGCCAAGGAGAACGTGGAGCAGGCGGAGCCAGTAGACCAATCAAAGTGCTTGATGGGAAGCTGTTGTGTTTACTATATCATTATTTTGTGACATTTCTTTAAAACACAACCTGCAGATACATTTCATTAAAGTGCCAGTGAACCCAAAAATCGTGTTTTGTTTTGTTGTAAACGTATCTGTGATCTATCGTCTGTGATCTTAAACATAGTACTCAATGCTATTTTATCACTGTTACAAAAATAATAGCGTGATGCAAGGATTGATAAAGTAAAAAGATGAACAGGGACATATAGTATATAGTAAGAGGGACATATGTGGGTGGAAAGAGAATGACAGGGGGGAGAGGGACAAAGAGATAACAAGAGAGGATGAGGGGAGATGAGCGAAAGAGTGAGTAAGGGGGGAGAGAGACAAAGAAGGAGAGTGAGTGAGAGAGCGATATAGAGAGAGGAGGGGGGTTGTACAGAGAGTAAACATGGAATCGCTCATGCTCTGAACCCGTGGGTTGAGACAGTCATGAACAAGAGGCTGTGTTTACCAGAGAGAGAGAGAGAGAGAGAGAGAGAGAGAGAGAGAGAGAGAGAGAGAGAGAGAGAGAGAGAGAGAGAGAGAGAGAGAGAGAGAGAGAGAACTCCACTCTCGCCCTGCCAAGACACACAGGGGAGGGGGTCAATCAGGAAGTTGCGATCTGCAGTCAGGATGTCAGGTCGCCGTGTGCGTGTTTGTTTTTGTGTCAGGGCAGTCATGTACACATGAGTATGACACACATGCACTCTGAGTAGTTGTGTATTGGTCACAGTATTGTATGGAAACACCCTATTCTGTCACTTTTGATCCAAAATGTGTTGATTCTGGAAACAAAAGTCACTAAAGTGACTTGGTGGTTATGAATTGCCGCTCACTAACCCTTCCGCTGTTGAGGGGGTAACACAGATTGTAAACATATGGAAATAAGTTTGCAAGAACCGGACCAACCAGACAAATTAAGATGCCACATCATAGTGCATTTTAACTTTTGTGCAGTGGCAGTGAAATGTCAAGACGGTATGGGATACAAAGAAATAGATAAAATTTTGTAATTGACCATTGCCATGATAAAACCCTTTCCTTCTGCAACACATTGGCTGTGTCCAGTGTGTATAGCGTTCACACTGGACCAAACCTCCGTGAGTCAAGCCATTCAATCCCTCGGCTGTCTGGTTTTTCCTCCGGTTTCTGATGAAGGGCTGCAGAAGGACAGACTCGTGTCACACATATCGGTATAGTCTTTTTCCAGCCTCCTTTCTCTTCTCTGTGATTATCCAACCTCACTCCTCTCTCTCCTGACCCATGGCCAGGATTCAGGTTACAGCACTTTCTAGTGGTGGTGATGAGATACTGCAGCTGCCCCTCCCAATCCTTCCCAATCCTTCTCATTCATTTCCATTCTGATAACTGGAAATTCTGGTTGATCAATTAAGGTGGCAGAGAATGTTCCCTCACATTAATAACTCAATTTAATCTACAAAGTCAAATAGATTTTCCTTAAGACTTTAAGCACAACTAGATTGTAGAACAGAATACAATAGGGTGTTCAACTCCCAGCCAAAAGGTACTGCGTTCAATCCCCAATATCTGCAGTCTACCTGTAGACATCCTTGAGCAAGATGCCCCTATCCCTTGCCTGCTCCTGAATGACGAGTGTCTGAATTCACTGTAAGTGGCTTCAGATTAAGGTATCTGAATAGAAACAATAGCCTCCATGTGTCAGGATGCCACTCATGAGATGACTGAACGTCACCCACTGTCTGTCTATTTCCTCAAGGGCCCCTAAGGGGGGTAGGTCACACAGAGTAGAGCACGATGGTAGAGAGTTAATTAAATCATCTGAAAATCAATCATCTGCCCCCCCCTCCCAGGGGGTAGGGAAGGGGCCCCGGGAGTGATGAGCAGATCAGGAGTGTGTGAGATCAGGACCCTGTCACGTCGCTCACTCTCTCTCACTGTTACTGGCTCCCAAAAAGCACTTTTATGGAGGGAAATCAATGTGGTGTGTGTGTGTGTGTGTGTGTGTGTGTGTGTGTCAGTGGAAAGGTTGTCATATTGCTATGACATCATCCGGTAAATACGGTAACTTAATGAATACACAACCCAAGTAGTAATTAAAAAATAATGTTGTATGTAATTGTTATGTTATTCACAGAAACAACATTGAAGAATGTAAAAATAATAACCCACGGCTATCAACATGCAGCAGACTAAAAATAGATGATCAAAACGTTTTAAATATAAAAATAATATTGTACATAAAATAATAAAAATTATATTAAAGGTTAAGTAAAATCCCCCAAATCACTTTGTTCAGTTCAAAAAAATCATTCTGTTTGGGTCTCAGGAAATGTTGATAATTTCTGTTATGTATTACTAAAATGTTAAACTATGAGGGGTCTGCTACTTCCGGTTAAAAAACTGCTTTCCAGGGTGCTCGTTGGCTATTGGCTGAGCACCCTTGGTTGAGCGCGTGTGACATATATTTCGACAACATTTGACCGCGCCCATCACAACTGCTCCTCTGAAACCCAATGTGTCTGAGCCACTGCCAAATGTATCCAACAAAAGCCTTTCTAACAGTTCAGCCAACATGATCTCCATACACAACCTTTTTGTATTCCGTAAAAATGGACCTGAACCTAAATCACCACATTTCTGACTTGTTCCCCAATCCTTCACTGAATGGCCTCCGACCCTAAACGCGACCGTGTTCCTAGCCGCAGACCAAACCAATCGCTCACCGGGCAGATGTTCGGCGGCAGCTGCACGCATGCAGCCATGTATGATTGGGAACGTACGCCAGGGGCCATTTGCAGTCCCATCAAGTGCTTCTCAGGGCTGCAGCTGGTTGGATAAGGACGACGGGGCGGCAAGGCAGCGAGAGAGACAGACTGGGAAATGGAAATGGGAGAGATGGAAGTGAGAGTGCATGGGCCCGTCTCAATGTGATGCCATTACTGGGCTTCAAAGGTTTCGCTGCCAGACCTCTCTCTCTCTCTCTCTCTCTCTCTCTCTCTCTCTCTCTCTCTCTCTCTCTCTCTCTCTCTCTCTCTCTCTCTCTCTCTCTCTCTCTCTCTCTCTCTCTCTCTCTCTCTCTCTCTCTCTCTCTTCTCTCTCTCTCTCTCTCTCTCTCTCTCTCTCTCTCTCTCTCTCTCTCTCTCTCTCCAAGTTGATGGAAAAAGTCTGTGAAAGACATGAGAAGTCAACCAGTAATTTCATTGGCAGATATTTGTTTGGCTAGTTTTTTTAGTCTGCTTTGAAGTTCAGGTGTTTGGAAATGATATACTATAAGTGAATGAATAATTCCTAGTTTTGCTTTTCCGCGAACACCTTGTTGGCGACATTTTGCAAGTTTTGCTCCGGGTAGCATTCACACCCACAACAAACCTCTTCTCAGTTCACTTGAAGTTTGATCCCAATTTCTTTCTGCCCTACCTGTTAGCGTTCGTGTGCTGATGTCTTGCTGCTCCTTAATGATTTCATTGCAATTCACTTTGGATACAAATGACTCTCAAAAATTCTCTCTCTCTCAAATTGTAGGCTGTTGATTTCCTCCCTTTCATGCAAGGTACTCCAGACCTGCAGCGTGTCATCTGCACAGATGGAAAACACTTCTTGGACTCCATCTTCTTCTCATATCTGGACCCATGTCTTCTGATGAAGGGGGAAACTGAGATTCTAAAACGTTACAGTTATTAGTAACAATATTACTCACAACTTCCACCACAAAGCGTCTACACCTGCATCTGGCCTTGACCGCTATACGCGTAATTGGAATAATTGTCAACAACGTGGTGAGCCTGTAGAGTTTGTTCTGCACTGCACAATGTGCACATAATTCCTACTTGTAAGTGGCACCCACTTCATTAACAAGTGTTTCAGGATTAAAGATTTAAAAAACTCCATCGTTATCGCCGCCTGCAATCACCAAGAACCCTACAGTGGTGTGGGCCACAAAACTCTGGCCGTGATCTGCATACGCAATCAGTGTTAGCTTCGAGGAAACGAGATGATTGACAGGAAGGCAAAATTGTTTTGCAGGGCTGGTGTGTTTGTTCTTATTTTGCCTGGGAGCATAATGTATCAGGGCGTTTGAAGCCCATGCCCAGTGGGTTTACAGTAGGGCTGTTTGAAAACTGTACATCCTTCCGTAAACCAGCTGGAAAATGCAAACTGTGACGGAGAGCTGTGACAGCAGAATACCGCTATTTCTATTTTTTTTGTCCTTTACTCTCACCAGGGCGGACAAACACTGCCCCAGGAGGAACAGATTGGAGAGGGAACGCCAGTGGGAATCCAGAACCTCATTCGATCCCCCCCCCCCCCACCCCCCCACCCCAAACAAATCCCCATGCCTCTGCTGCACCATTAAGGCCAAGGCCACAAACACTACACTACCACAAACACACACTACATTTTCTTCTCATCCTGAGACGACCGAGGCAATTCGTCACGCCGGCCTGTTAACCCCCATCGCACGGCTAATGGCTGAGCCCACTTCCAAGCGTCCATGCCCAGCGTAGCGGGGGAAGGGGGAAAAAAAGCGGGGGGGGATGCGTTCACTGCCGAGAGTCTGTGATTTACGAACTTGGATACGATATGAGTCAGAGGAGGTGCTGGTGTGTTTAGGTCCCCACTGTGTTGTCACGTTTGATTTCGTCTTCATCCCCTCACCATCTAGGGTTTTCATCTGAGGCGGAGGAGGAGGAGGAGGAGGAAGGTGAGGTTTAAATCAATGCCCAGAGAAGTTGGCCATTACAAGTTTGAGGCTTTGTGATCATAGGGCCTTGTGGGAAGTGGGGGGGAGGACAGGGGGGTGGCAGCCATTATAAATTCAAGTACAATTTGTTCCCAGGGCTGGATAGCAGGATGTCAAGGTAATGAGTTAATTTAGCAGATAAGGAACGGCAAATGAAATATCTGACATTTCTACAGCAGCAAAATGGCTGCCGCCTGAGCCGGTGGCAAGTCCTCCCAAAGCAAAGAAGAAAATAAAACGTTGTCATCTTGAGAGTTTACCTAAAGATTTTCCAGCAGTAGTATCAGTAGTAGTTGTAACACAGTCACTGAATACTGCGCAATATCCTACGGGTTTTACTGTACATCTTAGATCCACGGCTCTCCTCCAAACAAAAGGAAACCTCCGGGGAGCGCAGAGGAGTCGAGCGGCTGAAGGGAGTTCTTGCTATTTGCCGAGGCAGACCCCACGGTGCCCTCGGCATTATATCACATTTAGCCAGAATCCCAGTTATTATCCGCCAAGGGGCTGGCCTGGCCTCCTTGGCGCCGTGGTAATGAGTGTTTTTTAGCCTCACTGGGTGGACATGTTTTCCAGCTAAGACCACCATTCCCCCCCCCCAAAAAATCCCTTTTACTCGCCCGCCATAGCCCCACCCTCCCCGATACACAGCTACTCCTGGGCCAGCTCAGGATCTATATACCACCCATCCCCACCCCCACCACAGTTTTTCTTCCTTATGGTATCATCACCATCATCATCATTCACAGTGTGCATAGCAACACGTCAGAATGTTCCATTTATCGAAGGATGGGGGAGTGGGGGGGGGGGGGGGGGGGGGGGGGGGGGAGGAATGCTATGCGATCACAGGGCGAAGGAGGATGGGAAATTGAGGCCATTTGCTCTCTAATTTGTCTGGTGTTGTTTGCTGATTCTGAGAGGCCGCGGGCGACTTGTTATTCCGCCAATTGACTCGGGCTCTGCAGTTCTGACTCAGTGGCCACTTTCTTTTTTCTCCACATATGAAAAAATAGATAAAAAAGAGCTGTCAGGCAGAGGAATAGTGCAGAGGAAGTTGGACAGGAAGGATGGGCTCAGTAGAGTAAGGCTGTGCTCAAAAGGTCACCCTCAAAGGAGGCTGTTTTATGTGGGTGTTTTTGCACTAATTGCAGCACTCCCTGCATTGACATCTCCAAATATGTCAATGCTACGGTCAGTGTCCAGCCTGGTTCAAATGTCAAGCATTGTTATAAATGTGATGATAAAACCTCATTAACCACACCGTGACATCCATTCACCACATATATATATATATATATATGATATAAAAGATAAAAACATATTTATTCATAATATTTTTGAGGTGATATTTGGTTGTTTCTGTCACATGGTGGTAAATCAAAAAAAAGAGTGTGTGTGCGTGTTTCCTCTACTCCTCTGGAGGGGAGGGGTGTCAGTAGGGAGGAAGGTGAGGAGGGAGAGGAGGAAGGAGGGATGACAACCTAGGCAGGCGGTGGACACGGTTGCTATGGTGACGGACCGGGATGATGTTTGCATCAAAGGCAAAAAAAAAAAGGCTGGGGGGCCGCTAACACCACTCAGCTCACGTGAATAGGAGGACAGGTGGAGGTGAAGAAGATGGAGAGAAGGAAAAGTCTCTCTCTCTCTCTCTCTCTCTCTCTCTCTCTCTCTCTCTCTCTCTCTCTCTCTCTCTCTCTCTCTCTCTCTCTCTCTCTCTCTCTCTCTCTCTCTCTCTCTCTCTCTCTCTCTCTCTCTCTCTCCCTCCCTCCCTCTCTCTCTCCCCTTATCCGGGGTGAAAGTAATCAAATTAAATAAAATCACTGCCGTTTCATCTGTTAAATATGTCTTTGATCAAACCCAACAGATTCTCTCTAGCAAAAAAAAAAGCATCCACAACAAATGTTGTCCCTAAGATGATTTGTCTCTAACATTTCAAATTTGCATATTCCCCAAGCAAGCGAGAGAAACATGACTAATCCACAGCTTGTCTAAAAGCCCTTTGCTACGTCGCCCGAGTTCGAATTTCACGACCCTAACGTTCTCGCACATATAAAATCCGACTGCCATGGCGAATTACCCCGAAATGTTCGTCATGTAAAGGCCAGCGCGGGGGGGCCCCCCGGGGGCCGACAGTGATTTTAATTGCTCTTACATCCCGCCGTTGGCGTCTTGTACAGTGTTGGCTTTGCCGTTGTGAGTCATGCGTTCCTGAGAGCACCGGCAGTGGATGGGAGACAGGCTGTCGAGAGCGCAGACGGTCGGTGTCTTGTCGAGTGTCTCTGTGACCCGTCGTCCTTTACTCTCCGGTAATTAGGAGAAATGCGGGTGTTGCGCAACTCAAGACGGGATGGGAATTAGGGAGGCACCACTAGGAAAGGTACCCGGACAATGCCGATACCCTTAAGCTGCTGTATGCCGATGTGGTGATTAGAGTTCATAATGTGTCTGCGTCAGGACATCATGGACAGCGGTCATTTTCGCCGATTAACAGTCCCATGGAATTAAATAATGCCGTTTGCACTCGCATTACACATTTTGGCCGGTGGACGGGCTACGGTGTTCGACTCCCAGCCTGAAAGGTACTGGGCTCGATCCTCAATGTCCACATCCCAACCTGTAGGCCACCGCTGACCAGGATACCCTAACCACTACCTGCTCCTTAATGAAAGCATCCGAATTCCCCTGTAAGTCGCTTTGGATAGCGGGGTATGTAAAAGTCTGCTTTAACGTAGAACCCCCCCCCCCCCCCACCCCCACCCCCCCCGCCCCCCCCCCCCCCCCACCCCACCCCCATTGCTGTAAGCGGGCAGTGTATATCAACGACGCCTGGACAATAAACACGCAGCTCTCGTCCATCAGAGAGGTCAGAGCACCAGGGAACCACATCAGGGCTTGGCTAATCTGATTGGCTGGATGAACACGGCGTCTCCCGCCATGCAAACAAACTGCTCACCACGGCTGGTATATACCTGTTGTGGAGTGAGGGAATCAGCAGTCCTCTGCTGTTCTCCTTGATTCTATTCCACTTCGTATCCTATTCTGGAATACTTTCCTATTCTAGGACATTGTTTTTTCGAGAACCACGTCCTGTTCAATTATATTCCATTGTGCTTGACTCAACCTAATATTATTCTATTGTATTCCATTATTTCTAGAGGAATTTCATGTTCCTTTTCTAGAACCAAGTCCTTATTCTATCGTAGAACAATCTCTCATTATATTCTGATGAATTCTACTCTAATACATTTGTATAACAATTTCCTATTATGTTTTAGAACAGTGATTCTCAACTGGTGGGTCGGACATTTTCAGTAGATCGCAGAGCATATGCCAAACCTTAACCTTTAGAAAGAAGCCCATGAATTCCCTAATGTTTCAATGTTAATTCACGTTTCAATGGCTAACTATTTCATCGAGTTCAGCCCCAATTGTTGCAGCTTTTTGTTCGCTCCATGTTTCTAACAGTGTATGAAGCCGTTGTTCATTAATGCAATAATGGTAAATAAGCATTGTAATCATTTTTGGGTTGGGACTTAATGACTTATGACACATGTGTGTCCTGAGGCTAGATCACTTGAGAACCAGTGTTGTAGATTATATTAGATTGTATCCTAATCAGCTTGATCTACTTTATTTCATTCTCCTCTAGTCCACCTCTAGGTCATTGAGGTGGCTCGTACAGTGTTTTAAACCAGCCGGTGCCTCACAAGCTGCAACAAGCCACGCACGCTGGACTAGGCCAGGGCCCAAGGTCAGGTGGAGGTGTGCGCAAGCGTCGCAGCCACAGGAAGAGGGATCACCCTTCGCTTTGGGATGCAACGCAGATCGCAGATTCCCCTTCATAAATATTACAAATGACAGTCCACCCTTTGAAGCGCTGCTCGGCTCTTTAAAGTAATTATCCATCCAGTCCGTCAAGGTGGCATCTCGGCCCTGTCTGCGAAGCCTGGGGCTGGAGTTGGAGGGCTGGGGGAGGGCGGGCTGAGAGGGGTGGGGAAGGGAGGGAGAGACAGAGGAGGAGTGAGGGCGGAGAGCATTCGGGGCAATGGTATCTCCAGGCAGTGCGTACTCTTCCGGTGTATCAATCGCTAATATCTTCCCCCCCCTCCCCCCCACCCAGCCAACACACAACCTGTGGGCAGCGGTACAGTGAGTGAGTGAGTGAGTGAGTGAGTGAGTGAGTGAGTGAGTGAGTGAGTGAGTGAGTGATTGAGAGAGAGAAAATACATATACCACAGCTGGATGATGGGTTACCGTGCGTCGAAGGACGGTGCAGGATATTAAAAAATTGTAGGCCTGGCAAAAGCAATTTCCTCCCAAATGGGTATTCGGGAATTACAGCTCTCACACGAAAAGTCACGTTCTGCTAGACCCATACCCTAATCATTTTCTCCTTTACACCTATCACAAAGAAGTCTCTCTCTCTCTCTCTCTCTCTCTCTCTCTCTCTCTCTCTCTCTCTCTCTCTCTCTCTCTCTCTCTCTCTCTCTCTCTCTCTCTCTCTCTCTCTCTCTCTCTCTCTCTCTCTCTCTCTCTCTCTCTCTCTCTCTCTCTCTCTCTCTCTCATAACACAAGACCTCCAAATGAGTGACAGCACGTACTGCGTTGAGTGCATGGACCATGTGCAGGACCCTGATGGCTGTGGGGAGGATACATATATGTATCGACTGCATGAACAAGTCCTTGTGACGTTCATTCCCATTAAACCACTGACACACCTTTTAATTATTCAAGTCCGTCAATTAAATGTCTCTGTGGTCGAATGCAGATGGAGACACACACGGAGTGTGTGTGTGTGTGTGTGTGTGTGTGTGTGTGTGTGTCTGTTTTTCTGTGGAGTGTATTGTGTGTGTGTGTGTGTGTGTGTCTGTTTTTCTGTGGAGTGTATTGTGTGTGTGTGTGTGTGTCTGTCTGTTTTTCTGTGGAGTGTGTGTGTGTGTGTGTGTGTGTGTGTGTGTGTGTGTGTGTGTGTGTGTGTGTGTGTGTGTGTGTGTGTGTGTGTGTGTGATTGATGACGTAATCTGAGCCTCACCCGGTGGGAATTTCGTTTTCAAAACAACGACATAAGAAAACATGCAGTTTATGATGAATACCAGGCCATTAAGAAATGTTTTCTTATACCGCCAACGACTTTAATTTCCTCTTATTCATGTTTGGCTCATTTTTCAACCGTTCTTCCAAACTCAGAGCACGATTATGAATGCCTGTTTTAAATCAATTACCCATAGGCATTGATCTGAAGCTCACAAGCAGCAGTGTTATGGCTTAATACAGTTCAAATGCTAAATATCTCCTCTCTCAAGAACCTGCCCTCGCTAGCATGTTCAACGGTGAACATGTCATTTATGAGCGGACTCCCAGTTATGCCAAAGCGCCATGTTTATTTCTTTTTTTTCTTTTTCATCATAGAGGTGGAGCGAGTCTTATAAAATCTGGCATCGTTAAATAATACTAAATTAGGTTCTCCTCCTTTCCCTCTCCTATGTTTCATTCTCTCTCCTCGCCCCTCTTTTCTTAACCCATCTTTGACCCCAAAAAAGACTGCACTTTGACCAAGAACTTTGAAACGTCCCCTAAACACTAAGATCATCCTTCTCGATGCCCAACCAGGATTCTTGAACATAACGGTAAATGGACTACATTTATACAGTGCCTTTCTAACCTGTGGCTCCTCAAAGAGCTATACAATAAGCCTCTCATTCGCCTGTTCACACACACACATACACACACACACACACACACACACACACACACACACACGTATACACCAACAACAACACAGCAGACAGGAGAGCAGAGTGGGCCAACAAAATAACAAAGTTTGTGTGTTCTGGGGGGGGGGGGGGATTTTGTACTCGACCCCCCTCATTACCAGCTCCTTGACGGGCATGTCAAAACATGGCGGCGTGACAACAACAACAACAACAGCCAAACACACACCCTGTTCCCATGGGGTGACACTTTGGTAGGAGTAAACATAATAATAACCCCCCCCCCCCCCCCCCCCCCCCAGCCATCTTCCACACCCAGGCACACACGCACATACACAAGAAAACACTTTTGGACTCTCCAGGGGTGCCCTGTGCTACATTTAACCAGGTAAATATCATCCAATT